>JAUZST010000377.1:41695-55478 GCA_034779995.1 Parotocinclus haroldoi
CTCTCTCTCTCTCTGTCGCTCTCTCTCTCTCTCTGTCGCTCTCTCTCTCTCTCTGTCGCTCTCTCTCTCTCTCTGTCTCTCTCTCTGTCGCTCTCTCTCTGTCGCTCTGTCGCTCTCTCTCTGTCGCTCTCTCTCGCTCTCTCTCTGTCGCTCTCTCTCGCTCTCTCTCTGTCGCTCTCTCTCTGTCTGTCTCTGTCGCTCTCTCTCTGTCTGTCTCTCTCGCTCTCTCTCTGTCTGTCTCTCTCGCTCTCTCTCTGTCTGTCTCTCTCTCTCTCTCTCTCTCTCTCTTTCTCTCTGTCTCTCTCTCTCTGTCTGTCTGTCACAGAGCCGGATGTGGGAATGGCAGAAAAGGAAGCCCACAGATTTTTTCAGCAGCTGATAGCCGGAGTGGTGAGTTTGTGTTGTTTGTTTGGAACATAGGTACATATACAGGGTGAGTCACAAGACACCATTTTATTTCAGAACCAAAGAGGAAAGTTACATATTTAAATACCCCAGTAAATAATTGGTGAAGGGAAAAGCCATGTAGCAATCGCCTAAAGAACCGCTACCGATGAGGAAACCACAATAATGCTTTTGGAAGCCTCACACGTGACATGTCCTGTGACTTTTGACTCATCCTGTATACAATGATCGGTATGTCACCGCTGACGCTGCTAAATTTTTGAAGCCACTAAGATTGCCTACTGGAGTCAAATGAAAGTTTGTTTACTGCTCCATTTGTTCACTTTAAGTTAAAAGTTGTACTGCATCCAGCCACTTGAGGGCATCAGACACAGAATGGCTCTACGTTTCACTCGTTTTCATCCTGTCCCCTTGTGTATACTGCATGGTTTGGGTTACAGGAGAAGATGGTTGCAAGAAAACCAATAGGTAGCTGTGAAAAATCGAATCTAGATACGTGTTCATCTCCGCTCTCTGGCCCAGCCCGTCGTTAACATTTTTTTTTGTATCAGTAGCACAAAAAAATGAAAAAAAAGCATGATTTACTATCCTGTTCAGTAAAAAAAAAAAAACGTAGAATGCAGAAAATACATTTTGGGGAAAATAATAAAGTAACTGTGTTTTCAGGACAGAAATTTGACTAGTATGTTTTAGAAAAATGGGACCTTCTTGTTCTTATTCTTGTCATAACCAGACTCTTCATTTAGCTAATCTGTTCCTGACAGGAATATCTGCACAGCATTGGGATCACACATCGAGACATCAAGCCAGAAAACATCCTGCTGGATGATAAAGGTGACTCTTATTGTTAGAACTTTCAAATAATAATCAGCCTTTCCCAGAGCTGGATAGTAATTTATTCTGTTGCGTGTTTCCCAGATAACTTGAAAATCACGGATTTTGGGTTGGCCACCATGTTCCGGCACCGTGGCCGGGAGCGTCAGTTATCGCGCCTGTGTGGGACGCTGCCCTACGTGGCTCCAGAGCTGATGTCCCGCTCCGAGTTTCATGCGCAGCCTGCAGACGTTTGGGCCTGTGGCATCGTGCTGACCGCCATGCTGGCAGGAGGTGAGGAGAAGCCGGGCTTGCTTAGATTGGATTTGTGGCAGTCTGTTAGTGTAGATGACCAATTCCTGTTTTCTTATTTTTGTTTTAGAGTTACCTTGGGACCAGCCGAGTGAAAGCTGTCAGGAATATTGTGATTGGCTACAGAAAAAGACCTACCTTACTCCTTGGAAGAAGATCGACTCGATGCCACTTGGTAACTAAAGCATAGTGATGTTGATATGAAATCTGCATAGAGTTTTAGTTTCCAACTGAAGCTCTGTTTGGACGGGATGAGTTTCATATGGGGGTCCACTATGACTTGATAAATTACTGGTCTTGCTTTTTGATCTCTGTCAGAGCTTTGTAATTGGTGTTTTCTAGCTCACTCTGTTGTTGTTTAAACCCGTTTATATCCACGTTGTCTCCATTGAGCAGCTTCAGTAGTTTGGTCATAAGAGCCAGCTGCTGGAAACAACGCTTCATGAGATCGTGGCTGTGAATCGTGGGTGTTGCTTGCAAATTAATGGCCAAGTGGTGCAGAACGCCGTGTTAGTTAGGGCGCACCTTTCTCAGCACCCAGGTAACGGGCTCCAGTCCCTTCCACGTGACCTTGGCCATTACGAGCGGGAGCGAAATGGGATGCTTTGCTTCACTGTGCTTTTTCCTGTCTTCCCTGGGAGTCAATTAACCAGACATTGGAACGGCAGAAGTCTCCCAACTATTTTTCATACTAGCGTCACCACAGTAGCTGATTGAACGTTCATTTGATTCTTTTATTTTTCAAATATAATGTGCCACGGGAACCTAAAGTGTGAGACCATGAGTGAAAATGCTCATATGTAGCATTTTTCCTGAATTGAATGCAATACTGCAGTTTCAAATCATGTCAGCCTAACAATTTGATTGAGGTTCAAATGACCACATTTTTCGGTATATTCAGGATTAACTGGCTCAGTGCTAAAGTAAGGAAGGACATTTGTGGTGGACCTACTTTTGGCAGAAGGTACTTCCATTTAGCATGGAAGCTTATTCGGTATTGAACCCAGGGCTTGTTTGATTGATTTGATTTATTTTTGTGGTAAAAACACTGTTGTATAAAATCAATAGGACACTCGAATATGTGAGCTATCATGAATAACGCTGCGGTTGGATTTAACTGCTGCATCCAAATCACAGCTGTGATGTTATTCACGGTAACACACCCGTTATATATTCCAGTGTATCCCGGGCGTTGATTTTATTTGTGGCAACCTGCAGCAAAATCAACCTTGATCACCACATATTGATTGTCGGTTGTTGTTCCACTGATTATGTTTGTATGTTTGTTTGTTTATTTGGCTTCTTTAACGTCACTATCGGCGTCAGTGGCCATCTTAGCAACACACACAAGGTTATATTCATGCGCAAGCTTATCTCAAGACTAGTCCTATATACACACACACACACACACACACACACACACACACACGATGCCAATTTAGAGTAATCAATTAACCTAACACTCATATCTTTGGACTTGGGAGAAAACCGGAGTACCCGGAGTAAACCCATGCAGACACAGGGAGGCAGACATGCAGGCTCCAGGGTCCAGGCCGCTCCACCCTGGGATTGAACCCGGGACCTTCTTGCTGTGAGGTAGCAGTGCCACCCACCGAGCCCCTTCCCACTAATTAAGATGGGTAAAAGAGCTGCATGCAGCACCCCTGCTTACCTTCCACTCTCTGTCACACAAACATATATGGAGTGAGATTATTGTCTTTTGTACGAGAGTGAAACGGTATTTCCTGTCATAGTTGCAAGCGAGAAAGTATGTCAGATGCGGCCAGGAAACTGTGATGTGCAGAAACTATGTCTGTGCAGAAATCATCGAATATGAAGCTGCGTTGCAATTAAGCAGATTCTCCGCTCTCATTATTGCTTGATTTTTCTGGTTTTTGTACATGCTGTGTGTTTTGTTTTACTTAGTTTGGCACAGATTTTGTTCTGCCACGTAAAATAACACTACTACAACGCTCGCGCGCAGTAGTTGGCATTTAAAATATTTTGCAGTAGAGCACCTTTTATAGACTGTTTTATTTATCCATGAGGTCTGCTTTTCTTCACAAATAAACTGTAGAAAGCACTGATTCTGTACCAAAACAATCTTCTTGATTCCCAGGACTCTTAACTAAGATACTGCTCCATAGCCCTGAGGACAGGATCGCCATTCCTGAGATCAAAAAACACCGCTGGTTCAGTCGGAGCTTCAAGTCAGGTGCTGTTCTGAACCTCTGGCTATATTTTGTACTTCTCTATCATTTAATATTCATAGACCGAGAATAAATCTAAAACTCTGACTCACTGTGAGGGTGACTCATTGTTAGTATCATGAAAACCACAATTTCGGAGTGTTTTTGGGCCCAGTGAAACTGATGTTTACATTGCTGCAGGGGTGAAACGGCACAGTGACGTCCACGGGCCAGTAAGCAAAATATTGAGGTCTGACTCAGAGCTGAGACGAGCCAACAGGTCTGCAATTTCTCAACAAAATAATAATAGATCATCGCTGTGACATTTCACGATGTGTGAGTGGTACTGACTGTGTTGATGCGTAACTTCGGGTCCCCTCAAGCGATGACCGGATGCGGATTTCGAGCTCCCAGCCGGAGCCTCAGGGCTTGTGGGAGGTCAGGGATGATGTGGTACACTCGGATGGAGCTCAGGTCAGCTTCTCCCAGCCAACCTGCCCTGATCACATGCTGCTCGGGAGTCAGTTGATGTGCACGCCAGGGGCTAGCCAGGTAATCGGTTTATTATGTGCTTAGTTTCTGTAATGATGCAATGTCCCAATATGCATCATTGTTTGTTTGTCTTTATTTAGAGTCATTTTTAGCAGCAGTTTCTATTTAACAACAGGCACAAGGTTACAACAAAGCTAGTCCTACATACGCTGGCCAGTTTAGTGTAATCAGTTTACTTAATGCTTGTCTTTGGACTGTGGGAGGAAACCGAAGCAAAACTCTACAGGCAGACTCAAAAGTTGGAATGAAGCTGGGGACACTGGAGAGATCACCAATGTAATGTGCACTTTTTTTGGCAACTGCAATTATCTACCACCAGAGGGCGCAAACCAACATCATGCTCCCTTATGATTGTTTTGGTTTAAAAAAAATTCATCTCACTAATCAACAGACATTTCCGCGACAGACATGAGGCTTCATCTATATACAAGGTTACATAGAAACGACATACATGGATTTATACACTCACACTCTCACACTCTCACACTCTCACACACACACACACACACACACACACACACACACACACACAGACAGGTCAGGCCAGTGTATGTCGTTGGACTGTGGGAGGAAGGTTGAGTAACTGGGAGTACCCGGAGTAAATCCATTGTGACACGTGGAGGACTTCACATGAAAGCAACCAGATTGCTCCACCTGGGATCGAAATTGGGACCCAGTTGCCGTTAGGCGATGGGGCTACCCACTGTGCTGCCCTCTGTAACCATATGCATTCATAATAAAACAACAATTTCTAGGCAAACACTGAAGAATTTTGTACAGTTTTTATACTTCAGAAATGACACTTGTGGTTTGGCTGTAGCTTTTCTGGTTTCGGGTTTTTTTTTACATCCATAAACTGACAGAACTGTTCCCTCAGAACCCGTGGCAGAGGCTGGTAAAGAGGATGACCAGGTTCTTCACTACACTGAAGGCAGAGCCATCCTGCACGGCTCTAAGGGACGTCTGTATTGCTTTGGGCTACACATGGAAGCAGAGTTGCACCAACCAGGTACTGTGCTGTGTTAAAGAAATGACAGGGAAATTTGGTTCTTCGTTAACAATGACTACAGGGCAAGCATAATTCTGCCTCAACAGAAAACTAACATGAAAATGTATTTTTTTTTAGGTCTACATTTACTGACCACTTTATTAGGTATACCTTACTAGTACCGAGTTGGACCCCCCCTTTTGCTTTTGGAACTGCTTTAATTCTTGATGAGACAGATTTACAGATGTTACAGGAGAAATCCAGACTCCTCAGATTAGGCAACATTTTTCCATTCTTCCATTGTCTTATCTTTGTCAGCCAATGTGAATCGTAACCTCAGTTGCCTGTTCTTGGCTGAAAGGAGTGTCATCTGGTGTGGTCTATTGCTGCTGTAGCCCATCTGCTTCAAGGTTCGGCTAGTTGGGAATTCAGATATGCTTTTGTTTATACAACCTGTTTCAGTCTGGCCATTGTCCCCTGACCTCTGGCATTTTTGCCCAGAGAACTGCCCTTACCGGATTGTTTCTTTTATTCACACATTACTTTAGCATTCTGACATCGGTTTGACCTTCAGCAGGTCATCTTAATCATGTCTACAGGCATTGAGTTGCTGCCATGTGATTGGCTGATTAGATAGTGGATATCTAATGTGATAGCAGCATTTTTCATTATGGGATATGTATGTATGTACATATGTATACCTGTGTGTATTTGTATGTATGTGTGTGTGTGTGTGTGTGTGTGTGTGTGTGTGTGAGAGAGAGCGAGAGAGAGAGAGAGAGAGAGAGAGAGAGAGAGAAAGAGTGTTGTTGTGAAGGTATGCAATATTTTAAGACCATTATCCTAATCTCAGCACCACAGACAGCCTTAAACAGTGTGAGTGTGTGCGAGTAATTCTGTGCATGTGTGTATTAGAGAGGGGCAGCTCAAAGAATGAGCTTAGGTCCACACTTAACACACATTTGTGTCAGCACATTTGTGTATCCAGTTTGGTGGACATAAAGTGTACCAAAGTGATGTTTTTCATTCGGAATGCTCACTCATTCACCATCTTATTCACTTCACGGTTACATGAGAGCCTATGCAGGCAGCATGGGGCACAGGTTGGGAACGACCCTGTAGAGTATGCCAATCCATCACAGGACACTTAGATTCACACATTTATACACACACTCACACACACTATTAGCACTTTAGAGACACCGGTTAACCTAGCACACATGTCTTAGAACAGTTGAAAGATCCTGAATTACCAGGAGAAAACCGACACCAGGCTCTGTCATGGTACAGGGCTGTATGTGTATGTTACTGCACACATGTCATTTTGACTGTGATACCAGGTTTGGTTATGTTTGCATAATTAAATTCTGATTCATCTGACCACAATCCATGTTTTCACTGTGCGATGGTCCATCCTGGATGGGACTGTGTTGGCTAGTGGTTAAGGTACAGGACAATGGGCCAGAAGATCCGGGGTTCAAATCCCACATCTGTCACAGTTTGGTCCCTGAGCAAGACCCACAATAGCTTGGACTGTTTTATTTGTAAGTCACTCTGGACAGGTGCGTCTGCTAAATGACATAAATGTAAATCCTAGATGCCTAGTCTCTTAAGAAGTTGATGCTGCTTCTGGACATAGTAGTTAACATAAATCTTTTTCTTTTAAAACAGAAAAAGTTTTAAGCGGCATTTGTGAATGTAGCTCTGTACGTTTGGTTGTATGTAAGGTTACTAGCATCATTAAAGGTTTGAAAAAATAATCCCGTGGACATGTGCTTCTATCAGCTATTGTCGAGTGACGGTTCCTGAAGCAGTGCCGTCTGAGGGCTTGAAGTCACGGGTGTTCAGCTTAAGCTTGCACCCCTGATCTTTACGCACTGAAATTCGCCCTGATTCCTTGAATCTTTTAACGATTTTATGCACTGTAGAGAGATGAACATGCAAATTCTTTTCAATCTTTCTTTGAGGGACATTGGATTTAAACGTTTCACTCATCTGCTCACACATTTGTTGACAAATGTCCACTTTGATCATCAAAGACTCACCAAAAAACAAATCATGCTTATTATAGTCACCTGTTTGAAATGACATCATTGTTCATTTTTTAAAAACTTTTCCCTCATTACTAGCTCTAAATCGCACTGTCTATTGTCGGATTGTGTTGCAGGCCGGAAATGCAGGAATGGATTACATTTATTAAGACCCAATATTTAATATGTCAGGGTCATAGTGTCTATAATGAAATAAAAATCAGTGTAAATGTGAGAAACACTGTGTGTATTTTATATGCATTTTCCAGCCTATTTTATGTTCCCTTGTTTTACTATGTACATAACATGGGGGCTATTTTGGACAATCAGCTGGTGTAGCTCCATTATAGTCATTTTCAGCAGAAATGGTTTGATCTTTGCTAGAACAATCTGTGTGCTGAAGGTGGAATCCATTTCAGCTGGTGCATGGATCGATATCCACAGCTGTAAAACATGCTGTCAGGATTTAATGCAATGCTTTTAATAGGGCTCACCAGCTCTACCTGTCATGTGATGTCTCTGTTAAATACTAGCATTTTCAAACAAGGAAATGCAGAGGAACCAGGGCCACTGAAGTTTCTGTTAATTGTCAATTAAAAAAATTCATGTTTTGAGTCAAAAATATTGACTCATTTAATTTCCACTAAAACGATAATTAAATAATCCAATTATTTATTAACAGTTAAGTTTCACCCATTCCACAGTTCCTGTAACATCACTTCCTGTTTGAGTGTTTGGTAGGTCAGCCATGTTTGGTGTGTTGCTCCAAATTGCTTTGATTTGTGTTTTTAAAATTGACTGTTGTGTAAAGTTCTGTTTTATGCGAAAAAATAAATAACCCATGACACTGTTTAATTAACCTGTATCAATTAACACACAATTAGCAAACGCAATTTCTCAAATATGAAGTTATTTCTCTAAAAACACCTGAATGAAAGAAAGGTAAGTGCTTATTCTATTCTATTCTATTCTATATTATATATCTATTATTATAATCTATTCATGTTATTCTATTCTAACAGAGATTGAAATGTGTTCTTGACATATTTCTCTTTTATTAAGCATACAAATAAGCAGTCATTGTTATGGTAAGCTAAGCTAAGCTAGCAAACCTATGCTAACAAGTGTTTCTTAGTGTGCATTAAGATCCTTGGCTCGTAACTTGGCTTGTAATAGCTGCTATATTTCTGCTTTCTCAGAAATAAAAACACCCCATGCTTTTAGCTAACTAAAGCTCTGATGTTAACAAGAAGATTTTAAGTTTGTTTTAGTAGGTGTTGTGTTTTCATGCAGTAGTCTTGGTTCACTGTGTTACCATCCAGCTAAGCTCTCATTAAGGCAACATAAACATATTTGTACTAATGGTTGTAAAACTAGTGTGACTAGAGAGCAAAGTTCACCACATTGCAAGTCATGTATTTTGTATAAACATGGATTCTGTTTGGTCTAGTAATTCTCTACCTATACAGATATTTCATAGAAATTGAGGAGCTATATTTGAAAAGTTTTATAGCCCTGTTTTAAGAGGATCGCCTCTGCTTACTATTATATTTCTGTATGATATGTAGATTTTAATTTCTTACACAGTATATCCTATTGTTTTGCATGCCACAGTTTTTTTCTCTATTTGATTACATTCATGATCAGATTTATAATCATGTATTGTATTTCATTTAATGAAGTAGAACTTTTATTATATCGTTTCTCATTTCTTTTTATTTTAAATATTCTATTTAACATCTGTATATTTAAAACTATTATTTTAAATTTACTATATACAAAATGTCATTTCTTATGGAATCCTAGGATTGGGTTGGGTTCCTATTTGGGTTTTTTTTTTTTTTTTTTTGGTGTTGGGGTACCTTCTAACAATTTCATGTAACGCATTACTGTAATATGATTACTTTTTTTCAGGTAACAAGTGAAGAAAGGGATTACAATTGCAAACACAGTAACTACATTACCATTACTTTCCCTCAAGCGGCATTTTGACATGGCCAGTCAGGTAAGCAATGTCAGCGGTAACTGCGGCTACAAGATCCGCATCCCCTGCCTGATTTATGCCGAGCATACGAGGGCATGCAAAGTGCGAACTGGCCAACGGACATGGATCAGGCAGCCACATTTACAACCTACACCTAACCTACTATAATTCATGAAATTTTTCCAAAACATTCAGAGTATGTGAGACCTATTATTTGGAGTCTAAATCTGAAAATGAAGAAGGTGATGATGATGAGGAACCAGCTCTTACAGATGTCATGGAAACTCTTTTATCCACACCTGGTGATGGACACCTGGTTTCACCTCCCTCCACACTACAGATGTGCATTGCATACAATTAACCTTACAACAAGAGGTACTGACAAACATCTACATTCCTGTGCAGACACCAAAGTACATAGGAGTAGCGCTGCAAAGTGTGTTGCTCTTTGGACTTAAACAAGTCAACATTCATTATCTGGTGGACAACTTTAGCTGCAGCAAGCTAATGCTACCCACATCCACAAGGTGGAATTCCCTGTACGAGGCCATTTTCAGAATCATCACAATTCTCCTGAATGAACTGAATCCTTTGTGTGTAAAACTTGGAATCAAGTGCCTTGATGAAAGGCAGTAGCAAATTCTTGGGAGTCCAGCACTGTGATGAAGACCCGGAAAGTGAAAGTGGGGCTTTGCTATCAAAACTTACAAACCTGATATCAAAGATACTTGCCCTGAAAGACGACCTCTTCAGAATGACAGCCAGCCTTCTACATATTATTATATAGTTAAGATTGTTATTTGATAATTGATTTGGGTTTATTTGTTGAATTTATCAAATTTACAACACTGACTTTGTTTAAAGCAGTGAGCGCAATTATTAAAACGATATATTAAATGTAAGATAAATTATTCATCCTCTGTTTAATATCAAGGATATTGATCACAATTAATCATGACATTAACAGAAGATTACAATAAAGATGTCAAAACAGCCTGAGCCAAAAGCCAAAATGAAATCTCATACAGTATTGATTGTTTAGGTTTAGGTCAATAAAGACCACAAAATAATTACAATAGCTAATTATATAGTAAAAGAAATATATCCTTAGTTATATCTTGTATTTTACAGGCCATTAAGACCATCAAAACCTCAAAATGTACATGATATACAACTCTCCAACGCTTTTCACTGTCCAGGGCAGCAATAAAACAGCTGCTCAGTTTAGGTGGATCGATGCTTTCCCTAAAAAGGAACAGGCTGCCTGATAGGAGTGTTGAGATGATGCGAAATAGGTTAAAATGTCCAAAAATTTCATTTGTTTTAAATGTATATAATGGAAAGAATACACAGAATAGGATTAAGCTGAAAGGTCTATTTTTTGATAATGTATTCAGATTGTGCATCAAGTTTGTGTAACCAAGTAAATGAATGGTTAAAGTACTAATTACTTTTGAAAATAAATAACCAGTAAAGTAACTGGATTACTTTCTTGGCGGAGTAATCAATCAGTATTCAGTAACTAATTACTATTTCTAATTACCTAGACCAACAGTGCTCATCACACTTGAAGACAATGATGTAGTAACTTTGCCTCAGCACCAACATTGGCCAGTGGTTCAGGAGGATTCAATGATTTCTATCTACACAGCATGAGATGGTTCAGGCAGTAAGTCTAGCACTTGGCAGCACTTTCTGTTGCGGATACCTTAGAATTTGGTTGTGCTTCTGCTTTGGTACAGTTGTATTGACTCATATTTGACAAGCAGTTGTCAGGTATAACATTTATGTAGATAGTTTTATGGGATCTCTTTGTTTCATTTAGGCCTGTTTTTCTTATTTTATTGGTTTGGCATTTGGCATAAAATCTGTTTTAGCTGTAATATGTGAACCCGATCTGCTATGGCAGCTCAATGGCTGAGAAAAAATGATTTTACATGTTATTATTATTATTGTTATTATTATTTTATTTATCTATCATTGTTGATGGTGAACACTAAAGGTGCTGTGCTATTGATTAGACTTACATGAGCTCAATAGAAATCAGCCATGTTCTTTTTTCAGCTGACATCCGATAACTTTTGTGCTTGGCAGATTGTGGCTGTTAGTTGAACACACATAAGGGCTGCTGATGGCATATTAGTTATATGGAGCTTTAGAGAGTGATCAGCGTTGATCACGTGGCAATTCAACCAATGAAGTTGACATTTTAACCTAATAGTTTTGTCTTAAAAAACAGGCCATGTTTGCATGAGTGACCACTTTACTGAAGAGCCTTCAAATTGCACTCTTATTAGGTAATAAGAACATATTTTCTAGACACAGCAGTTTTGTCTGGCTTGTTTTCTGATCAACAAGTATTTATTCCTGACAAAACCGCTCAACCAGAAATGCAGGTTGGAAAGAAAACCACTGTGTAATTGAACAATTAGTATAAAATGGAGAGACTGAAATTGTCATGCTGTTATGGTTCATTCTGCTGGAGTAGTTTTAATGCACATATTGAGAGACCTTTCGATCTTGCTCGTATGAAATTGCTCTTAAAACATGCCGTTTTATTTGATGTATCAGAGCAAAAGAAGACAACTTGGTTCAGTATAGTTACTTCTAAACTATGTATGCATTGTTTTAGGACTTAGTGCAAGTCAATCAGTGACGAACTGTGTCACCAGAGATGAACAGTGATTGAATGAACTGATGAATTATTTCTGTCAACCTGGTATAAAGGTTTCTGTAATTTAGGTGACAATTCAGACTTCAACATCAGTTTTGCAAACGATCACAGTTGAAGCTCAGATGGTGCCATGGCAAGTCAACAGCTCACCACCACAGGGATTTGGGCTTAAGTCACAGCTGTATCTTCTGGCAGGTCAGATGTTAGACAGACACAGTCAAGCTAACATTTATGCTCAGTATGCACAATATGACTTGGTTGGATGGTTCAGGTAATATCAGGTGAACTGTTGGCTGTCTTCCCCATAAATGCATGGAACATTTCATACGAGTTTTGTCAGTTCCTAAACATTATCTATCTCTGTCTGCCTGTCTGTCTGTCCATCTATCCATCCACTAATGTATATATCCATCTTTCAGCCCATTTATGTCTTTTAGTCTCTCTCTCACTTTTTATCATAAACACCAAGTACTAGTTCTTGTATCTAGTGTTACTCCTCTGTTCACCACAATAGGTAAATCAATCTGTCGTATATTTAGGGCTAAGTTAACAACATTAGCGCCTATGTTTCCCAGTTGAAACTGAAACGGGCTCAACAGCTGTCATTTGCAAAGTCCCTTGCTAGAGGTCAGGAGTTATATCAATTTTCTGCAGACAAAATGAAAGCCCTTTCACACCAGTAAAAGCCGCTACATGTTTCTGTATCCTGTCAGTCACACACACTGTGACCAAAATTAGAGCACTTCCGCTTATTTTTGTTCAAACAGCTAAAATGCTGCCTTCCTGTTAGCTGATGTGATTGCAGCGCCATTGAAAATAAGCCATCACGTTAACATCTCTCACCGCCTTTTATTTCCCAAAATATACCCCTCTGTCCACACAAACGGTTCTATTGGTTCGGTCCAGCATTGCTATCTTTGGGCGAATAACCTCCAATTAGAGAGAAATTTTTACAGCAAATCAATACATCACAGAGAAAATCTGCTGCATTTCATTCGCTTGCTGCCGTGCCACATTTAACTGACCATTTTCTGCTAGCTGATGATCTGTGCTTAGTTTATATCTGTCTTTGTTAAAATACATTTTCAAGATCTACTGTATGCCAGGATGTTGACGAATACAGGTATCCGCTGGTCCAGTTTACGATTTTCCGAATTTACGATGGGAAACTAACAATGCACATAAATACAGGGTCTGAAGAAAACATACTGTAAATGTAGAATTAAGATTTTTCCCATGTTTTTACCCATGTTTTCTTTTCATTGAGCACTTTAATTAAAAAGATGTAGAGCTGAATTGCATAAATAGATGATGTTAGAAGAGCTGGTATTGCAGTTGTGTAGAACAGCACCAGGAGCTTCTGTTTTTATTCATCTTTTCCACGACAAGCAAGTGCTAGAGTAGAGCAGAGTAGTTTTTGGTCACTGATCTTCCTGTCCCATTTGGTGAAGACGCTCATAAATTATTATTGGGATAAAATGTGACTTTGCACTTCAATTATAATTCCGTGGGTAATAAAATGATAGTAAGTCATTTCAAGTCATAATAGTCCTATATGACATTAGTAAAATTTTTAGTCAGTAAAAAGGTGTATCAAGATAAAATATTGAGCTATTTACCTTTTCACACTACTGCTTCTTAGCATCAGAAACCTGGGTTCAAGTCCCAGCCTGTGTGAAGTTTGCATTCTGTCTGTGATTTCTCTAGTTGCTTTTGTTTCCTCTCACGTTCCAAAGACATGTTAGGTCAACTGCCATCTTTAGTGGTGTGTGTGTGTGTGTGTGTGTGTGTGTGTGTGTGTGTGTGTGTGTGTGTGTGTGTGTGTGTGTGTGTGTG
>JAUZST010000378.1:15752-63592 GCA_034779995.1 Parotocinclus haroldoi
TAAGATAAGATAAGATAAGATAAGATAAGATAAGATAAGATAAGATAAGATAATCCTTTATTAGTCCCACAGTGGGGCAATTCACCGTGTTTCAGCAGCAAGGCACTCAGTACAAAAATAGACAAATAAACTGTACAATATTACAAATATATACAAATTATATAAATATATATATATATATATACACAGACACCTACACACACATATGTGGTCTGCTTGGAGCAGTGCTGATTGTGGCCCTCTTTATGAGTTTGTCCAGTCTCTTCTTGTCTGCCATCGTGATGCCACCTCCCCAACAGACCACTCCATAAAAGATAGCAGATGCCACCACTGTGTCAAAGAAGGTCCTCAGGAGTTTTTTTCTGTACTCCAAAGGACCTTAGTCTCCTCAGTAGGTAGAGTCTGCTCTGCCTTGTTTTGTAAAGTGCAGTGGTGTTGACTGACCAGTCCAGCTTGTTGTTTAGGTGAACACCCAGGTACTTGTAAGAGTCCACTCTCTCGATGTCCATACCCTGGATGTTTACTGATGGTGGGGGAATCCTGAAACAGTTTTTTGTACCCACCATCCTCCTCATTAGTTATGAGACAGACAAACTCTGAGTCATCAGAGAACTTCTGGACGTGACAGTTCTGTGAGCCATACATGAAGTCAACAATATACAGTACTCTTTAAAAAGCACCCTATAAACAACCTTGATAAAGATGTGCAAAAAGAGACATTCATAATCTCACATTAAACAAAAGCCTATATTATAATTTAAACCAACTTTTAATTTAATTTAGTCTCAGAAAAAAAAAGATTTGTCTTACACATGGGGTGACACAGTGGTGCAGGCAATTAGTACGGTTGCCGCCCAGCTTCAGAGATCCCCAGTCCAATCCTAGCCTCGGACTAATCTTCACACAGATTTCACAAGTTTCCATGTGTTCCTAGTATCAGTGTGGATTTAATCTGGGTACTCTGATTTCCTCCAAAGGCATGTTTTAGATTAACTAGTTGTTCAATTAGTCTCAATTGCCCTAGTTTTAATGTTTCAGACAATTTACAAAGATACAATAAAATTATAATGCAATGTATTATAATGCAAAACTGTGTTGTATTATGAAAAACAATGAATTGCTCAATGATGAAGGTGGTTGATAGAAGATACACACTACAATACAGTCTTTCTATTAGATGACTTTGGAGAAAGAGATTAACACATTGTCTAAAACATGGAAGTGAATATTATACCTGGGTCCCATGTGAATGACTGAGGTGAATTTTAATGCAGCACCTGCAGACAGACCTACACCTTTGTGTCAGGAGCCAGATCTGTGACGGGGTCTTAAGGTTTGAGCATCTGTATTCAACAGGGAGGAGCAGTTCTTCCATAAGTTTGGAAGCTCATGTTGCCTGGATGAAACTGCATGTGATGTGTCTTATTGTAGATGCAATCCCAAATCCCACCAAACAAAGATAGGGATTAAGTGTTCAGAAGATGCACGCTTGGCTTCTGAGGTGCATCTAACATTCTTAAACTTGTAGCATGTTTTTTAAAAAGAAGTTTGAGGAGTGAGAAATAAAAAAAGAATAACTAGATGAAGCCTATTTCTGATATCTTATATGGATGTCCTGCATTTCCCAAATCCTGTTTGCCTCTATCCTTTATGTATATATTGCCCCAGAATGCATGGATAGAAATAATCTGGAGTTTTCTGCAGTGATGGCAGAAACGGAACAACGCATCTTCTGAAAGAAGATGTTTGTACTTTTGATTTATGCTTTAGAAAGGGGGGAATGATAGGCACTCGTTGACTTGTTAGATGACAATCATGAGCAATGGACAGGAGTTAGTTCCCTCATATGCAACAAATTCCTTGACCTGCCCAGTCACTAGATGTATTGCCATTTGAGCAATTATGGCACCAACTGGGGCACCACCTTCAGCAAACTATTAATGTGGAAAATCTACAGGCACAACTGTTGGCAATTGTGTGGCATGTCTAGTAATCAACAATCTCTCACCAAGAGGAGACACCTGTAATGATTTACATATCTGCTTACGAAGCAACTGAATGCTGAATTTTGCAGAAGTCCAACCTTTTTATGCGCTTTATTCTTGTCATTAGATTGTTTTAAATGTGTTACCTTCTGGTTGTCCTTTTTTAGCTATGCTGTTATAGAAAATTCTGCCAGAGTTTTATGCTTCATAAGGCAATGTTAATAGGCTCTGTGACTATAAGTAACTAATGAATAACTAAGTAACTAACTGAATAAGTAACTACATTTTTTGTAAAAAAAAAAAAAAAAAAAAGAGTAACTCTTTTCTCTCCAAGCTTTTGTTCTGGTACTTGTTCCAGCCAAACATACTAAGATGTTCCTACACTTCAGCATCACTCTACTGGTTTTCATCAACAAATACTAGTCCCAACAATGCCTGCGGACGATGTGCCTCTAATGACTTCTTGCTTAGGTATCAATAAAATATAGGAATAGGCTTAGGAATTAAATATATGTATACATGTTTTAGTATTTTGTTTATCTGTTATTATTTAGTTAGGTTTACTATTAATACAAACTTACTTATTTCAATTAACATCTAAACCACCCAAGGAAGATGGGTCCCTTTTTGAGCCTTGGTCCTCCAAAGGTTTCATCCTTACAACATTTCGGTAGTTTTTTTTGCAAATTTTGCTCTAGGCTTATTCAGTTTGGGAATAGCCTTAATATAATATAATATAATACAGTAAGAAAATATAATTTTGTAAAGCTGCTTTGAGACAATGCTCCACTGTAAGAAGCGCTACAGAAATAAATCTGACTTTACTTGACTTCCAGAAGCAATGTCAAGCAAATTTTTCTGCACTGTCCAGTATAAGGCATCGTATGCATTAATGGAGTTGGTTGTAAAGTTGCTCCCATGTTCCAAATGAATCATGAATCATGAATTTAGTTTTGGTTAAAAATAAGTCAAACATCTCAAATTTAAGTATCGAGTCAAGGGCGAGAGCCAAATTTGTGCAATCAAAATGTGTTGAAACATGTATGTATGGCATCATTTTAAATCATTTTTAACAGTTGCATAATGACCTTGTATAATAATTTCAGTGTCCTTATTAGAATACAACCAGAAGATACAAGAAAATTGTATACCATATTAAAAAACAAACAAACAAGATAAAAACAGCTTCTATAGTAGACCCCCTCCCCCCACCCCCTTCAGGGTGAAAGGTGATATGCAAAAGCTTACAAGGAGTGAAAATAAGTGATCATGAGTTATGAGTAGTGACTAATCCAATTAGTGACTAATGAAATTTCTGGGTGCAATAGTCAACAATATATTATATCATACAATGTCCTACCATTGTTAAAACTACAAATGTAATGGTTGCCTAAGAATTTTGCACAGAACTGCATGCCTATATAAAATGTGAAAAGCACGCAAAAGTGGGCATGTGGACTGAGTAGGTAAGGTTCTCTTTTACGGTTGTTTTATCAAGCTAGGCTCTCAAATGGTTTAACTGTGAAATGCTTGCCCTTTTGTTGAGACGAAGCAAGTTTGAACCTCGAACATGCCATTGCCATTCATGACTCAGGGTCCAATTGAACATAATTTGCCTTGCTTCCTGGTTAATGTTCTTGTTTCTCCTATCCATTCTCTGTTATGTGAGTTCAAGTGCACAAAAGGGACAGTTTGCAACATCTCCAAGTGTACAGATCTGCATTGCATGAGCAGCAGTTTAAAAAAGTGTTGATGGCTGAATTCACATGCCTCAGTGGAAGCGCAAAACCATTACAGTTTGTGAGATGTGATAAAAAAGTCGCAGGGACTAAGTGTGAATTGACATGAGTAAAATGTATGTAAATGTCATGAAATAATCTGAGTGGGTTTGTAAGAAGTGTAACTAATGTAAAGTCTAAACTATCTGCATTAACAAGTACTACTTTATTACAGTATTCCTAATGCACATGTATTACTTCTATCGATCACGTTACAGTGCTGTCTTAGGCATTCTAGATTATTGCTTATTCTTTATTCACGTTTTAGTGGTCATTGAACTTTGTAGTCTTTGTAGACTCTAGTCCATCTGTTTCTGTGCATCCCTTGTTAGTCCCCTTTATTCAATTCTTCAACGGTATAGACCGCCACAGGGTTTTGCTGCTGGAGTTTTAAAATACTGCTGACTAACTGTTCACATTCAACTTATTTTTCCACATATATACTGCTCACAAAAATTAATTAACTAACAAAATATCCCCTGATTTCTGTGAGCAATGTGGCTCGTGCTGTTGCACAGTTTGGGTTAGTCATCCTATAACCATTCATCTGTGTTCTCTGGATGCTACATACATGGTACTGGTGGCTAGACGTTATAGGCTGGTCGACTATTTTATGTATGTCATGTATTTTATGTATGTCTTATGACACTGGGGTTGTTTAAAAGCAGCACTGCAATGTCTGATCCACTCACATCAGTGGACATACATGGATTACTGTTTCAGGCAATATAAATATAGACAAACATTTGCACAGCACTGCAAGTCATTTACCTTGACCAATTACAAGTAATGTCATTGCCCAACACTCTGGAGATAAAGGACAGCCCATAACCTTCTCCTCTTCTGATAAACCTTAACCAATCCAAAGATCCTATAGATGATTTTGACCATCTCTAAGACTGAATCCTTGTCAAAGATTTATAGATAGATGTGTTTGTCAGATGGTTTTCAGACTGGTGTTTTGGTGAGATCATGGTATTGTTTGGAGAGACATGAAGGTTCTGTATTCTGACATCTTATTACAGCTCAATCTTACTTAGTAAAGCTTACACTTTTAGAACACTCTGGTAAAGGATATAAAATAGTTTTTATTTATTAAACTTTAATAAAGGTTTATACTGATGATGCATTATTGATGATGCAGAAGGTCAGAAAAAGAGCATAATTTCTTAATACACACTACCTCTGGCACTACCTCCAACCCAAACAAACACCTACACTGGAAATAACATCATGTTTTGTAGTGTTAGTATTTAGAGCAATTTCAAACTTTCCTGACACCCTGTACAGTATAATTCTTCATTTTTAGTCAGCGGGTGTCTCTTTGAAATAATAAGCAAGGTCTTATGTCTTTAAGGCACTGTCAGCGCTGCCTTTGTTCACCAGCCAGAGGGTACATGGCTGACACAGAAGAAAAGTCCTGGCCTAGAATGGAAATAACCATATGACCTGGTTTCAGGTCAGCAAATGAGAGAACTGCATTCACATTTTTATTTCTTACATTAATAGCCTCCTTTGAAGCTAGCTCATCTTTGAAGCACTGCCCAGTACAGCAGTGCATTCAAGCCAGAGTGGGGCAAAACAAGAGGCACTGATCATCTGTGTATTTTGGATGATATTGAATAATTCATAACATAAGTATAAACTATAGGTAAGGCTTTTTCTAAGGAAAAATTCACAAGATATAGCATGCTATTGTTTATATCCTTGTTTCCTTTTGAAAACAAACTACAAAAATAATAACATTCTGGAAAAAATGTAGAGTATTTTTCATCACTGGCTGAATAAGGGGTGGCATGGTGGTGCAGGATTTAGCACTTTTGCTTCACAGCCTTAAACTGGTTCAAGCCCAACCCTGGGCTCATTTTGTCCCCATGTCCACAAGGGTTTTCTCTGAGCACTCCAGCTTGCTCCCATGTTCTAAAGACATGTGTTAGGTTAACTGGAGTTTCTGAAGTGCCCTTAATGTGCGACTGTGTCCTACTATGGATTGGTGCCCTGCCTATTGTTGTTCCTGCCTGCATCGCACAAACACATGGAGAACATACAGACCCAAACAGGTGGAACTCAACGTCAGGATCTAACTGATCTTAGAGCTGTGAGGCAGTAAAGCTAACCACTGCTGAAGAGAGTTTGCTGAAGTACTGAAGAGTTTTCTGAAGTGAAGTGATCACTCGAACCATGTCCTGTGGTCTGATGAGACCAAGATAAACATATTTGGTTCAGATGTTGTCAAGCCTGTGTGGCGGTAACCAGGTAAGGAGTACAAAGACAACTGTTTCTTGCCTACAGTCAGTCCAGTGTAGCTCCAATAGTTAATGAAGTGCTGGAAATTTGGGTGGCACTTGATTTTCACTTAGGGGCGTACTTACTTTTGTTACCAGTGGTGTGGCCATTAATGGCTGTGTGTTGAGTTATTTTGAGGGCACAGCACTGTTATACAATGTTTACACTGTTATACAAGCTGTAGACTGCCTACCTTATACTGTATAAGTATATCATATCATAGTATATCAGTATCATATTGTCAGTGTTGATATATTGAAATATATACAACAATGAAAGGGATCTTTCACTGTGAAATACTGTACATATAAACAATGAGAAGTTTCAGATTTCTGGTACATAACTTAGGGTTTTTGGAATGGGATACATACTGAAGAATAATGTATGCAATAGGTAGGCAGTGCATATACTAACTAACAATATATAAATCGTGGACAGTATGTTTGCCTATAGAGGACTGTAGTATGCGTCTAATGTAGTATTGTTTGTCTGCATGTGTTTGTGTGTGTGTGTGTGTGTGTGTGTGTGTGTGTATGTGAGTGTTTCTGGGTAAGTGTGTGTGAGGTATGTCCAGGCTTGCCCATACTGGGCATTATCTTTCAGTCACACACTGTTCTGTACCTTTGTTAAAAACTACCTAGACTCCCTGCCAGGCCCCCGACTGAGACTCTCTGCAGGTCCCATTGAAGAACAGGACTGTACCAAAAAGTAATTCACACATCTCTTCATTTGAGTTATTTATTTGATTAAGGGTGGTGTGGCACAGGAGGCCCGGGAGGTACACGAGGCCAGGTATTTCAGCCGGGACTGGCTGCTCCAACAGGCCTGGCAGAAGGATGAGATTGGGGTCCTGCCATTGCAATCTTCAGCTGGCGCCAGCGCCAAGGGGGAGCCTGTGCCCTCCCACTTTTAAATAGAAAGAGAGAGGAATCTTTTATCTGCCTGTATTACTTCCCTTATTCCCAAATGCTGCCCAGCTGGCCTGCAGAGCTGCTTCAGCCCAAGTCATTATCGCTCCACCATGACTTGTCACTTTCAGATGACTTGATATATTTAAATGTAACTGGTGATTGCTGAAAAGCAGAAAAGAAATAGATGTATCACCAACTGATGGAGAGAGGTGACATTAATTTAACCAGCATTCCGCCAGGGCTCACTTTTTCACGTCTTTCTCCTTTAATCTTTCTTTTTCTCTCGCCCTTTTCCCATATCTTTCATATAGCCATTGTGGGAATTAGAGTATGTGTGTGTATGTGCAAAGGAGGCAAGCTCACAAATGCCTCTATCTAAAACAATGACCTTGTGCTGTATATAGTGTCAGTTGCAATGTTCTCATACTGCAGAGCATTCCTGCTTCAGAGTGGTGCCAGGGAAAGCCCTTTGGATTGGAATTCTATGTTGTGTTTTCACATTTAGTTAAATTGTAAAGGAAACCATGGTATTAACACTTCACTGTACAGTAGTTTACTTAATTATGCACACATTTATGTCTGTCTACTGATTATCAAGCAGTGGAGAGAGAATAAGTTAAGCCACAAAGCCCAGTTATGACACACCTTTTCTGAGACACTCCTCTCCTGCACAGGGTAGTATATCCAGCTGAAAGATAAATCCACTTGACGTATCAAACGTATTAAATTATTTATACATTTAGCAAAGACTCAAACATTGCAAATCCCACTTCCACAACCTCATGAAGATTTAATCAGCATAATTTCTTAATGAAAGAATTTGAGTTAGGGGGAGGACGAACACGTAGTAGTGGGCTGCCAGATCCCATCTTGTTTGTGCATGCTTTCTTAGAGCAGACAGGAAATAACAGGTCTGTTCAAGTGTTAGAATGTGATTGACACACAGTTGAAGCCCATCCGTCAGATGCTCTTGTCCTGTGCTTCATGTGAAGGGCTCTTGTCACCTTCTGAGTTGTCACTTAAAGACGAATTGTCAAAACAATAGAGCTATACTTTGTACCCAGCCACATAATTAGTCAGGGGGAACTTCCTTAACTGTGTGTATGTGTGTATACCCATGTTTATACTGCTTTGTGGGTACAAAATGTCCCCACAAGGCTAACTATTTTTATTTATCTGAAACTACAAAAGACGGTGTGTAATTCACTTTTTCAGGTAACAACTGAGTTTAAAAAGACACACAATAAAGATTTAACAGTAGCATCCAAGAGCATTTCCTGAAGACTGATTAAATAAATCCACTGGTTGGATGGAAAAACTTTCTTTTCCCAAACAAAGCCACAAAATGCAAAACATCCAAAAAGTAGTATTCACACTTAACTAACACACTGCTGGAACTCAGTTTAGGGTTTGCTTGAGCACCCCTAAAAATGGGCTAAACAAACTTATGCTACAGTAAAGCAATGTGGGCCAAACAGTTCCTGCAATAAGAAATCATGTCACTAAAAATGTTGCTACTTATGAATTTAATTCTACGATAAATGTAAACAAGCTTTTATCTATGCCATGGATTTAATAGGGCTAGCCAATATATAGAAGAACAGTTGTTTGCAATTGTATATTGAAGCTGTTGTTTAAAAGTCACATTAAAACAACTGCATCAATTCATCTAATTCCTGGTATCTGTGTTGATAAGCTCTGGGCTCTTTGGTCTCTTTCACTGGCATTTAATTAGTCCCCTGATCGAACTTTAATATTAATGCTTCTCATAATTATTATCACCATGTATGCTAATGTAGAGATAACAAACAAGCGCATATGAAATTTCTCCTGCATCAATGCACGAAGACTCACCTCAACCTTTGCTTTTCCTCCCAGCGTCATCAACATGTGTAAGCAGTTTGGCTTAAACGTGCTTTGTGTATGGAACAGACAGAAGAAGGCAATGATTAAAACGAGAGTGTGTAGAGCCACTTTGGCGTGGGCCGTCTGGAGTCTTGCTCAGGTAGAGCAGAAGGGTGATGATCAGATTACATTGACTGGGCACATGAAATAAACATGGCATCAGGAGGGATGTTGTACCTCAGAAGTTTGTGGGTAATGGAGTGAGAATTTGGCGGGATGTGTGAGATCTCCCCCCAGTATGTCTCCTGAGGGTAAAACCAGCTTTTCATGCTAAACACTCTCTCTCTAAGCTGTGCTTTACTCAGGCTCAATGTGTAGAACTCTTCAGAGATTCCTCTGACGAATCAGTCAGGACATGCTCCTTATCCCTTTCCTCATTAGCTATTACTTTTCTCTCCTGACCTCCTTTTAACAGCTCTTTTCCCCTCCCCAACGCACACACACACACACACACACACACACACACACACGCGCTGTGTAGATCCTGCCTCTGTAACCCATTCAGTTTCACCCTCTCATACTTTACCTGTATTTCTTTGAGCTTACCTCACTCATTCAGTCAAATTTAAGTAGTCTAAAATAGACATACTCCCTTCTTTGAAATATACACACCACACACACTTAAACACCCCCCCCACACACACACATATATATACACTTTCAATGCAAAAGGTATTTTAGCAAGTGAAGCGAAGCTGTCAAACTGCACAAACTCGCCTGTAATAATCCATTCGTTCTGTTCTGTGCTGATTTGGGTACTAAGCCTGTACAATTATTTAAATCCGGGCTTTTAGTTGCAGCATACACCTCGCCATGGGGCTCTGCCTCTGTAATCTTGCCTTCGGCCTTGCATTTCAAATGGACTCAATTCCCATAAGGAATGCATGTGAAGATAACCTCTAGTGGCTAATCCGGACATTTAAGTTGCTGAAACCTACACCTGTCATGTTGTCTTAACCAAGTGGGTATGGCGACTGATAGTCGGGGAGCTTTTTCCTTCCCTCCCTCTGCTTTTTTATCTCCAAGCCTCTACCTCTCCTGAGCTGAAATACAGTGTAGTTGTGTGTATTAGTAACAGGCACAGTGTGATTATTCAAAGGTGCACAGATGCCGACATGATTCACACAACAGAAATAGTGCAAAACTTAATGGAATACTTCAGGACACATATAGGCAACCTATTTATTAAATATATTTAAATGGCTTTTATGGCTGGGAGTTTTATCACTGCCCGAATTGTATTTAGTTCCAAAAATATATTTAGAATCAAAATAACATGAGACAATAATTTTACATAAATACTGTAAAATAAATAATGCACATAATTTATGTGCGCATAATAATGTAATCAATGTAGACAATATACAGTCAAAATGTTTAGGACAGGGTGCAAGGAAGATCAGCAGCTCTTAACATTGTATCTTCATGACAACCTGTATGTCTTATAGTGGTTAATTTCTTGTTCCTTTGTGAACAAGGTCACTTGTCATCCTCTGGCCACCTTATTAGTGTGTAGCCAGCACATGAATGCATATGATTGCCTTATTGCCTCTAGGTTTGAATATTGCAGTTCAAAAAATAATTATTTTAAATAAAAATATGACTTGCTCTTTGCTTTTGGGCAGAACGGTGGCTCGGTGGGTAGCACCGCTGCCTCACAACAAGAAGGTCCCGGGTTCAATCCCAGGGTGGAGCGGCTTTGTCCTTTCTGTGTGGAGTCTGCAAGTCCTCCCCGTGTCTGCATGGGTTTACTCCAGGTACTATGGTTTCCTAAATTGGCATTGACTTGTGTATGTAAACACCCCAGCCTTGTAACTGGAAACAGCTGCATGCCGGTCCCAAGCCCAGATAAATGGGTAGGGGTGGAGAAAGCAATGGCAAACTATTTCACTATCTTACCGAAATACTTCATGGGTCACATCGATGAAAGACAGAATTGCGTGGAGTTGGCCACGACTGTACGGTTAATCCATCCATCATCTTGGATGATGGATAAGTAGTGGCCCACCTAATGAGGGCCGAAATGTATGTGTGTGTGTATGCGTGTGTGTGTGTGTTGGTTCACCTGACAGGTGAATCTCTTAGCTCTCTTAACACTTTTGTAATATTTGGGTGATTTTTCAAATTTTTAACTTTGTTCATTTAGGTTTTACTTTGCACAGTTTAAAATTTGTACAAACTTGGTGGACGGAAAAACATTGTAATTAAACTTGTAACTAGCAATACTAGCTGTGTGCTTGCGTGTGCGTGTGTGTGTGTGCATTTGGTTTGAGTCCTCATTCTTAGAGCTGTGAAGGAACCATCTGCCCATTTGTCCTGCAGAACTGGGCCCTAACCCGTTGGCCATCTTTGCTTTATAGGCCTCTTTGGACAAGTGACTGGGAATTTGTGCCAAACTTATGGATGCTGGGGGAGACCAGGCTTTGACATACAATCCATTCTTGCTCTGTCTAGAAGCACAGTCACCCTGAAAATGGGGGAGGTATGGCGGATGCACACGTTAACTTATGTCCATACTTCCACTCTCTAAACAGAGAACAAGTTCACATTATTTTCTTTGATGCTATTTCCTATCTGACAAGTTATTATGCAAGCCAAGATGTATGACATGTTATGTATGACATACTACTGGCACCAAGCTTGAGGTTAATAGAGAATTAAATGAGCAGTGGAGCGCAATTGTTACTACTGCTTTGTATGTTTTAATGGCTTGTTAACCATAGTTCAAAATGAAATATTCCATAATTAAATATTCCCTGATTTTTTAGCACAGTGTAAATGTCTTGATTAAATAGTATTCTCTGTACCCTCTGTCCTGAGTATAAAGAAATTATACAGTTAGCATTAAGAGGTGCTTGTTTGTAGGTGTGTAAAGTGTAAATATTTCAATATTACCAATATTTTACATTCATATTTATGGCATTTACCCAAGTATTTAATTGAAGAGTTTTGATTGTCTACTTGCTTATACTTGTGCTTCTGCAGGTCAACCTAATATATACAAGATATCAACAAGACAATGCATTTAATGTCATTTATTGCATTCAGGAGACACCCTTATACGCCTTTGAGCAGCTAATAATTAGTTAGGGGTCTTGCTCAAGGGTCCAATGGTGACAGCCTGGCAGAGCTGGGATTTGAACAACCTTCCAATAAATAGTACAAAACCTTAACTGTCAAGCCATCATTGTCAAAGGACTACCAGATTATATGCATTAGGATGTTGTGTTTTAAGAAATGCCTCTTAAGCGCATGATTAGTTTTCACTTAGGTGCTTATTTAAAAGATGGGCTCTGTATTTGAAAAGAGCAATGTAACCAGCTATTCAGAAATCCAGGGTAAGCTAACCTCCTGGATGGCAGACACTCTAAAGTCTTGTAGTCTTTCTTGCGTCTTAAAGGATAGTAAGTTAAGCTTAGTTATACTTAGGGTTGGTCAGGCTTGAGGTATAAGGCATTAACCATTGAGCTCTTGCATTTTTGGCTTTTAAGGTCAGCATCAATGTTTTATGTCCTTTGTGGACTGTTGAGCACGCACATCAATAAAGTGACCAGAGACAATGTAGGAAACACACTGGGATGATGCACACTCAAGTAGTGGGTCTATTTATAAAGGTCTAATTGTATGTACAGAAAGCCAAAGGAAGGTGAAGTTGTAGTAGTCATGTCTCAAGATGACAAAAGACTGAATAAGCACCAGATTGGCATCATTTGTAGAAAAGCTTCAAACCCTCTTAATGGTGCAATGTGTTTTCCTTAGTCTTGCAGCGTGTGCCATGCTGAGATAGCTTCACACATAATTTTTGTGCAGTGGCAGCTGGTGGTTTTTAAAATCCTCTAAACATATGTTCACATATGATTACTTCTTCTTACTGGCTAGCCATAGTATATTCATAGTAAAGGGATTCTTATATCCCTTAAGTGTAGATACAGTTCATCACATTGCCTAATACAAAGCAGAAAGACAGTCTTACATAATTGTATCTGATTTTTGAAGTTTGAGAAATCAGTCAGTCAGTTGCTGGGTGGGACAGAAGAGGGCTTTATAAAACAAAGCTGCCCTTAATTACACAACATAAGTTTTGTTCTCAAATTTTAGTGTTATATTCCACTTAACTATGTCTAAAATAAATGCAAAATTGCTTACATTCATCATAAACTTTGCAACAAAATTATGCATTTTCACTATAGAAACAGTTGATTTTGCATCTTCTCATTCATTCAGTCAGACTAAGAACACTATATGCATTGCAAATTTACACAGATTACCAAAAACTGTTCAGAAGTGTGTGTTTTTCCGAGATTTACGACGATACTGCAAATTAGTTTCACGAATCAATCCCCAAATATAGTCACCCATCATGTTGTCGTTATATTGTCCTTGGTAACAGCGTTCAAAGTTCAAAATGTCCTGGTAAGAGCGTTCGCCTTGTTCCTCTGAATAAGCTCCCATGGTCTCTTTTAACTTATCAAGATGAGCATCAAGGATATGGATTTTGAGTGACATCCTGCAGCCCATTGCAGCATAGTTCTTTATCAGAGTCTGAACCAGTTGTGTATAGTTTTCATCAGTATGATTGCCTAGGAAACCGTGAACCACTGCGATGAAACTGTTCCAAGCTGCTTTCTCCTTCCTATTCAGCTTCACTGCACTCTATGATCTTCTTGATTTGTGGTCCGACGAAGTCACCAGCTTTGATCTTTGCTTCAGACAGATTAGGGAAAAGATCTTGGAGGTAGTTGAAAGCTCTCGACTCCTTATCTAGAGCCCTGACAAATTGTTTTATGAGTCCCAACTTGATGTGTAGTGGTGGCATCAGCACCTTGCATGGGTCCACCAGTGGCTGTCCACTGAGGCCAGCCCCTCCAGTGGTAGTGCGCTTCAGTATCCTGGCTGTCCCAAAGGCAAATAAAGCAAGGATACTTTGTAAAACCACCAGAATGACACCATTTTGAAATCTGTGATAACTTCTCAGCAGTACTCATCGTACTTCAAGGCACCTAGCAACATCTTGACACTGGTGTATTCCTCTTTCAGGTGCACCAAGTAACCTACAGAAAGAGACAGATACTTGTTCCCATTGTGAAGCAACACGGTTTTGAGGCTCTTGCATGGACTGTCTATGAAGAGGCACCACTCCTTCAGGTTACAGGTGGTACCTATAGCTTCGAATAGACTGGCCACATTGTTGCAGAAGCACAGTCCTTTTTGAAGACTGAAGAAGCTGGAAAAAAACTTGGCTTCCTCCAATCTATGACTTGAAGGCTTTCGTCTAATAAGCTTGAGCCTTGATGTCAGAAGCTCAGCGTTGGACTTTACAAGTCGGACCAAGGTCTCTGATCAGATGAGTTGAGGTCTTTTTGGTTAGGATAGTATGGCTTCCGCTCCTCAGCTGCATATGAAGAGGAATCAGGATCTTCAACGTCTTCCTCAGTGTCTGCTTTCTCCTGAAGGTGGTTGAGCTCTGTCTGGAGGCGTTGGTACAGAAAGTTCAGGGCAGTGTGGTACTGGAGTGATAGATGAAGGAAAGTCAGGATACGTTACAGGTGGTGCATTTTTGCTGACGTTTGTAAGGTTCCGGTTCCACCATGTAGAAGTAGTAATTTGTTGAGTGATCTGTTGGTTCAGGCCTAATTATTGGGATAGCAAAATGCATGGCTCTCTTCTCTCCTCTGTACCAACCTATAAGCAAACAAAATAAAATTTGGATTGAGAATTTAATTTAGGCCTATTTCACACTAATTACTAGTGATATGTATGATATCAACACAGTTTGCAATCTTTCAAACTTTAACTGATTTCAAAATTTTGCAAAATTAAAATCTGCTATTTAAGAGAGTAGCATTTATCCACTTACCTTTAAGAGTTTTTTTGCAGTGCTCATGGTTTGTCTTGGTCATCAACAGGCATGCCGAAGTATGCTTTGTAGGCCTCACGCATCTTAGCAGATACTTCCACAGAGTACTTTTTCGCTCTTATCTTTATAAATTGGCCACATACATGGCAAAATACGTCTGCTGGATATATGCCATCTAAATTGACTAAGTTGCTGTATACTGTAAGGAAAAAGGATGTCTCTCCAACCTTGATAAAAATGGTCAATCTTTATTCCAATCATTATTAAAGTACAAGAGTGTACTGAGGATTCAGCGGAGTAAGACTGATCACCCGGTACCAGAATAACACACAATATATACCTTTGAAAGTAGTGGTCCTTCCTAAGCTCCTCCTGTAATGGGTGAGGGTGAAGTTTGAATACTGTCGTTTTCAGAATCTGAATAGATATTGAATTCACACCTGTCCGTCTAGGTCAATTCCCCTTTGTCTGTGATGGCCGTTGCCCACTTACTATGCAATCCCAATCAAGTAGATCCGGTCTCTCCGTCTCTCAGGAATGAATATAGTGGCCCTATATAACTGTATTTATACATCTACGTACAATTCTGTACAGTCCCAGAAAGTTCTAGATAATTCTGGACAGTTCTAGAAATGTCTTGATAGTTCTCACAATTCGAGAAGCTTCTTGAAGTCTATTGAAATATCGCGAATATCTTTAAAAATAGAGACATTTCAAAATATCATTGTGCTGACCACAAAAGCAATGTTTACAGGGAATAATAATTTGTTTTCTATTAATTCAATAGAATATAAACAATTAACAATTAGGAAAACACACTTAACAACTGGGAACTTTTTTTAAATTGTTACCTTGTTATTCGTTGCCAATGAAAACTATATCCATATGTGGTCCAAAGCGAGGCATTGGAGGATATTTCTCCAATCAACACTAGTCCTTATTTCCTATCATTTTAACATAAACACATTTGCTCTATAGACTCACAAGCCTTAGGGAAAATCTGTTAGGTCTGTAACTGGGCCCTCAAAGCAGATTTCACATGAACAAACAGTCTGATAAAACAGTACTTATTATTATTTTATTTGCTAAAATATTTAAGTCCATCAAGATGATCTCATAGCATAGACATTTTGATTCATTTGTTTCCACATTTTAATAAACTTGAATGAATTCTGGGCTCCTCTTATAATCCCAAATAAGTTTCCCAATAAGTATCCCAAATAATTTGTGCTTTTTCACAGAGTAATCATAAATCAGAGTTCATGATGAAGACAGAAACATCAGAAATGCAAACATGTTACTGGTGGCACAGACACTGGTCAACTGGTGGTTAAGATACTGGTCAACTGACCAAAAAGGCTTCAAGTCTTAGCGCTGCCAATTTGCCTTAAACAAGTCCTTAAACAAGGCAATATACACTGTTTGGGTTGTGTTATTTGTAAGCCACTTTGGATATGGGCATCTGCTAAATGCTGTAGATGGTAGTGGATGCATGTCCTTTAAAAAGTTCAGATATCAGATATGTAGGGAACTTATCACTAAAGTGACATGAGAGAACCTAGTAAGACTCTGACAAGCTGTTCTGCATTTCTGTACGATGGAAATATGCATTACCTTTGTATTTACAGTTAAAGGCTATGATCTACTGTATTACAACTTATTGTTTTTTGAATACAGTGACTGAGGTGAAAATTGGGAAGCACTACAATGTTTGTGTGCTATTTGTGGGTGTGCTAACAGTTTCTGAATACAGTTGTTTAGCTAAAAATTGTTTTATTTATTTATTTAATGTACTGATAATAGTAGTGGTGGCAGTTTCTTCAACTTTATCACATATGGTTAATCATGGAACAGAAGCAAAAAGCTTATAGACTACAACAGACTAAAATGTCTACATCAACAATGTTCACAAGATTGTGTTGTAGAGTTGGAGTTCTGTGCCACCTGCTCTTATCTGTATATTTGTACCCCTGTGTGGGAGGCAGCGGCTACTGACTCATCTGCATGTGCTTTTCCAAGTAGAATTCATCTTTGTGTTTTTTTGGTTTTTTTTTCTGTGCAGAACCTTTGAAAGACCCTAAGTAGAACTGAGGATTTTTTTTAGATCCAGAGTGGTTGGGCAAAGGGAGTCACATGGCACACTGTCAACAAATATGTATTCTGAACTTCAACATTAAAACTTTCTGGTGTCTGTGGAAAGACTGGAGGCGAGAGTCAGCCTGCTAGGTTTTGACCTTGGACAGGCCGTTCTTATTGACTGCCTCAGTCTCACATACATATAGAAATGCATACCCATCTGTTGTAAATCTTTTAAGTGAAGTTATGCGCATAAATGCTAGATGAGGTGGCCAGACTCTTGGCAGACCAGGCAGGGTGAAAGCTTGGGGCTGTTGGTCTGAAGAGGTCTGTCTCTGCCAGGCAGACATGGAGGAAATCAGGCAGCCGGCTGCATGTCACACGACAGATTGAGCCATCAGTTCACAGCCCTGTCGAAATGCAGGCCCTCTCCTAATGCAATGCACATAAATATATCTGAGCAACTGTGTTAGATGACTCGTAGTTTGGACTCTTTGAATTGTTGCAATGTTCCGTTGCACTGGTGATGAGCTATTGTTTTTCCTGCCAATTTAGGCACCGTCTGCCAGAGGAACTTTCCACATAAGTACAGCTATTGAGGTGATGAAAAGTTCTGTAACCCTGAATTATACTTCTATTTTCTTTCATAGTTATGCACAAATATGCCCTGAACATCTGTCCTGCAAAACTGTAAATTACAAAAATGATGTTGCCATTCAACATGAGTTCATTGAGGATGAAGTCTGGTTTAGGCTTCATCAGAAGTGCCTCTGCAAGCTGAAAGCCTGGAGTTTATCAGAAATAAAAAATAGGACTGCTTAGATGTCAATCAGCAAGTGGGTGGGGTAGTAAACAGGCAGTTGTAACAGTAAAAGCCCACATTCTGTCATCTATTGAAATAAAAAAATTGACATGCTTGAACAAAAAAAGCTTTCAATGTGCATTAGATGTGACAGCTTGAGCAAGATACAAGCAATGTAACTACACACAGTTCCTACAGTCTACAGTCCCTAAATACTGACTCCCCTGGAATCAGTCACAATTAAATAACTTTAAAGTGATCAGCAATCTGACAAGACCTAAATAACTTGATTGTATGATTTCCTCATGCAAAGCATCTTGCACAAGCCCCCTTATATTTCTTTACAGGTCAATCAATGTGAAGGTGAACAGAGAGGTCAGGGACTTTTGTTACTTAATCTGAATTACTTACTTGTTATTACTTACTTACTTTTAGACCTTCCAAAAGAAGTACTGCTAAGCTAAGAAACCTCTGACCCTCTATAGTCAACACTGAAGTGTTACTCTAACTGTGAAACCTGTCAACTGGTGGTTAATGAGATTGAATTCAATTTTAAAATTTAGTGTCTTCTTTATCTTCTTACTTCATCCTGTTTTAGTCAAGAAAAACGTGAGTCCCATGTCCTGAGAGTCAGCTCTGAAGATCTGAATGTCAACATGGTGAGCGAATGAGTGTCTCTGTAGAAGTCATTTTAAAATCAGAACTGAATCTTGTTGCAGATATTATGTATCATATTTAAATTGCTCTACTATGAAACCTATTGTGCATTTAACCTGCCAATAAGAAAGCTGTTTTTTATGTGTTTACATTTGACTAAAAGCTAAACTACTCGAACTAAGGCTATACTCGCATTACTAGGCTGAGGTGGCTCAAGTCAGTTTTTTTTCAGAGCTGTATGGACATGGACATGCCATCTTTTCAAATATGATCAGAGCCTCTTTCATATATGGTCCTTGATCGGATACGTATCTGATCTAGCAATGTGACCTGAAAGAGAACGCTGAGATCAGAATCCATGTGAATTTTATATCATTCCAGGTCATCATTTGCTTTAAAGGTGCACAGAGGAGAAAAGAAAATGACAGCACTCAAGGAGGTATTGGGTTGTGGGATAGTAAAGTAACAGACCTCATAAATATTAGGGGTGATGTTTATGTGCAAATATAATTTAAAGGCACATATTGCAACCAGGCAATGTAAGTGAGAGAATTTCCTAAATCAATGGCTGAACGCAGTTACAGAGAGATGTGGTTGCAACAGCAAATGTAAATAAAAAGCTTAAAAGTGTTTAAAGAAACCAAGAATGCAAACCAAAGTGGCCTTGGCTGAATAACCTATTGTTTTTTAATCTGACCATTAAATAAGTGACTCTTATTGCTGACCCCCATTTAGTTTGTTTACCTCTGGCAACATTGATTGTTTGCATATATGCATCAATTTCAGAGCATAAACCATTCAAATGACTGATAAAAGCTATCTTAAAAAGATGTGTCAACAGCTCCACCCCTCAGAAAATCAGACTTAGTGAGAAAATTGCCTGCTGTGTGCACATAGCTTAATTCCTGCTCCTCTACTGTACAAACAATTACCAGCTTAACTCTGCTATCTTTCTAGCATTTTGCAATTTATTTAAAATGCATCGCATTTCTTTCTCGTTGACAATAATGTCAGTAAGGTTCCAATTAATCATGCAACAGGAAAACATTTTTAGAGCCAAATAAATTTAATCTTAAATTATATCAACTGCCACAACTCCAATATCTGCCAGGTGTTCAATATTCTGCAAATTGTCTGAAACAGTAGTTGAATTTCAGGAAAGAATTTCCATCTTACACTCCATAAGGAATACCTGAATTGAAAGCTTGCTACTCATCCGACTGAAACAACAGCAGCTGCTGACAAAACTATCCAGTGGAACAGGGTTAACAAAGACATTATCTCGTTTAGCCATTGTGGTACTCTGGGGGCCAAGTCAAAGCTAATTCTAGCTTTTACCCTCAGGCCAGCTAAATTATAACTGGACTCTGGTATGGGGAAAAATAACAAAAACCCTCACCAAAACAGATATTTGTGCTCAAAAACAGATGTAATGATGTCTTCACCTGAATTGCAACCACCTGAATGGCAAACCTCCATAATTCTGGAGCATGTGCAGCCTCATAATTCCAAAATTCAGAACTCACCATGATAACCATGATACCAGTGTATATCGTTAAGTTCCATGTCTATGCCACCACCATCAATCATCAACTCCTTAGTCTAAAACACTGCTCATTTGAGACTCAGACCACTATCACACACCCTTTAAAACCTTCTGCATTCCATTTAAGAGTCTGTGATTCTATGTAAATGTGCATTTCATATTTAGTGATCTTTAAAAACAACATTCAAATAGCTAGATTTTAATTGAACACTGGATTGCTCTACACCTTGACTGGTGTCCATCTTGGTTGGTGTCCATCTTTTGATTGGACATGATTTCAAAAGGCACACAAGTGTCTATATGGGGTGCCACAGCTAACAATGCACATCAGAACAAAAACCAAGGCATGAGGAGCTCAGTGAATTCCATTGTGGTACCGTTAGTTAGCTCAAGAACTGTGAGAAAAAGAAAAGATTCATGGAATGGGTTTCCAAGGCTAAGCAGCTGCATCCAAGTGTTACATCTCCAACACAATGCAAAGTTTAGGATGCAGCGTTGTACAGCACGCAACCACTGGGCTCTAGAGCAGTAAAGACTTGTTCTAAGGAGTGAAGAATAATGCTTCTCCATCTGGCTATCTGATGGAGGAGTCTGTGTTTGCCACTTGCAAGGAGAACATCCACAAAGACATGGAAGAACAAGCTTGGTGTGGAAGAACTTGACCAGTCCTGATCTCAACCCAGTCAACCCAGTAGAACTTCTTTGAAATGATTTATTCAAGCCATGCCTTTTTGTCCACATCAGTGTCTAACCTCACAAATTCACACACAAGTTCAAATAAACTCACTAAGAATGGGATGTCACTTAAGTTCACATTCGTGCAATGGCAGACAATTATTTATATATATATATATATATATATATATATATATATATATATATATTATCTCCCTTCGGCACGTAATAACTTATGTTAAGGTAACATATCTGGTCTATATATAGCCCAGAAAGACCACCAATTTCACACAGGACTGTTGCATCCCTCATAGCCAAATTACGAAAAACCAGAACGTGCTTGCCCGAAGACCATTACCGAGAAAGAAACATCAACAATGGTTTTGGCAGATATTTCATTTGATATATCCCATAATTGTTGACCCACATATATAAAGCACTAGAGAAATAAACTGTGACTTCACTTGACTCATCTGTTGAGTTGCTCTGTGGTTAATAATCACTATGCAATAATTATTCTTACATTTCTTGGCAAAATTAATGAGAAAGTAGCGTCAGTCCAGGTAAGTGCTTATTTCTACGCTAAGTCTTACTGAAACATTTGCCCAGCTTCATAGCCAATCTGTCACATTCTGTGCAGGGTAGGGAGACAGAGACTGCTGTAAGTGCAAGTGCTTTATTACAGATGGACATGGTGGAGTACAAGGTTTAAACAAAGGAGATATGTGGCAAAGCTTAAAAAATAAGGATCTAAAAAGTGGCTCTATACTCCTCACAAAAAAAAGAAATATCCCCTAACATATATATGTATAATATCCCCTAATATTTGTGAGCAATATAGATGGCTAAGCTAATGCAAAGGCAAGTCCACATAGAGACTAGATGGCTAACAAAGAGACATGGCTTGTAAAAAACTCAGATGTTAAAAAAGCTAATAGGGATACAGAGCAAATACAAATGGAGATGATTATGTACAGTGCTAATGCAAACAATTTGTACTGTTTGTTGTTGTACTGTAAACAATGACCAAGCTAACACAGGTACAGTGATGATACAAACAATGCAAACATAGAACACACCAGAGAAGGAACACTGTATCTATTACATACAGAACATAATGGTTCAAAGGCCAAAAATTGGTGTTCAAAATCTGTTTGCATGTCGGTCCTTTGCAAGATAGTTTTAGTGGCTGCAGGCAGTGAGATAGGGTACATAGGAGCCACAGGCAATAAAGCAGGTTTTCAGGTTCTGAGACAGGAACCACAGGTGGAGGGTTCTCAGATGGAAACTGGCAGCCCTGGAATTAAATGCTAAACTGCTAGACCACGTTACAACAATTTGCGGAGACTCTGACAAGCAATATATACCCAAAATGAAGAAGTTCATTATTTGAAAAAAAAAATGAAGTTTTACATCTTTCTGTGAGATTATCTGCTGGTTGCAAAGTAGAATTACTGCTTAAATCTGATTATTGCTTGGGTCATGTAAACCCGAAGGTTTTCCATTATCTAATTACTCAAGTGCAAGACATCTGATTTTCTGCAGTTATCAGATTAAGTGCTGCAGACGCACTTTTCAAGGTCTTAAATGATTTAAGAAACAATAATGACATGGGTTTTGAACATATTTAGGTAATCATAGCTATTATGTTGCACTAGACATCTTACAAGCCATCATACAATAACCTAAGGAGCCCACCAGTTGTCATTTTTGGGGCTTTCACATGCTTCTATTTTCTGCAGTAATTTAAATGGCATAACATCGGTTACTACAGTTATGCATAGATATACAGCTTTACATACTGAGTTCAGAATGTTGCTGCTATGGTCCTGAACTGCATGAGATACCTGCCTTTTACAATCTTGACCAACACTTTGGTCTTCTAAAAACTTTATTTTGGAAGCTCCCAAAACACAACCACACTGCTACACTCACAAAAATTAGGTGATATTTAATTATGGAATAATTAATTTTGAAATATTCCCAAATTCTTGTGACTGGTATATAACGTGGTAAGTTTTCATTTACCCACCAGGGCCAAACACTCTGAGATTGTCTCCCTGAGAAGCTAATAGCTGCTCAGCCATTAGATCAAAATTAGCTTAAATGCATAACATAGTTTTCTTCCAGTATGGACAAGACTTCCCCCTGTTATCTCCAGATTATCAATTACCAGGGTTTTCTCTTAAATTTTAATCATGTTTTTTATTTGATTTTTCTCAAATATGCTCTTGTCGAGCACTGATCTGCTGCATGTATGAAAGTTGATTGCAAATAAAGATTATTATTATTGTTGTTATTATTCCTTGTTAAGGATATGCATGCAGACAGAACAATTTGAGCAGGATAAGGCCAAGGCCTAAGCATTAAACATGAGCAGAAACATTTCATGTTTCACAATGCACAGCAATCTAGTGGGCCTAAGTAGACATCATATTAGTTTCAAGGTTCTCGTCTTTCGTTCATGTGGCTGTGAAATGTCTTGCTTCATAAGTGTATTGAGTGGACAACTGCCAAATATAGGGGACAAAACTCTGGGTTAACAGGGAGAGAGAGGTCTTGTCACTATATATAAAAGTGAAAAGTTTCAGAGGTGTGCCCTACCAAGTAGCAGAGAGCCCCACACATTCACAGACTGCCAGTGTGCCCCATTGCGCGGCCTGGGACATAAGAAGGAATGCACCACATTAACCAGCTCTCCCTGCCGCTCTCTAAACACACTTCCATGTCCATGCTATTATCCATTTTTCACGTCCAATTGCTCTGTTATGGTAATCATCAGAAGCGCACCATGGTGTAATTACTTACAGCTGACTTAAGAAAATAACCCCCACCCATCCCAACCAACTGTCTGACTTCTGGCTTTTTTTCTGCACTGTTAACCCATTCCTGTTTATTAATGTCTTCCTGCTAATGCAAAGAGGCCACTCTGAGAGCTATCTCTATGTGGGGCTTTTTTAGCAAAATAGCTTGGCAATTGGGCAATATTTTTTTTATTTGAAGTTCTCTTGGCTATCATCTCTACGCTTTGAGATTTAATTACTTCAGTAAATGCACCAGTTCACATTAACTTGTTGCTTTGTGTTATTGAGGCACCTACAGTCTATGACTAAAAACAGGGCTTCTGTTTCTGGTGAAACCATGTCAAAGCATATTGTTCTGTACAGATGGCTACCTTGAAGCCATCAGATGACAAGACTGGTCTATGTCATCTAATGAAATGCATAATTGATTAAAAAGACCAAGTAATTTTGTTCACATGGAACAATTGCATCTACTTTATCAGCTGGAGCCTGTGTGACTTCCAAGATGTTGAAACTTACTAGCAGATTGTGATGACATAAACGCCTTTGGAAGCTGTGAGTCAACTTCGTGAGGTTTAATTTCTACATTTAATTATTAATATATATATATATATATATATAGTATTGTATATAGTATATAATATATAGTATTGTGCGTATAGTTAGCTTACAGTTCACTGAGTACTTATGTTAAATAAACACTTTATTAGAAAACATCTACCATATACTGCTGGTATATTTAGCAGGAACATAATTATGTACTGTAAAGAACACAGTTAAGACTCTAAAGTGAGCGGTGTGAGTGACTGACTGCATATGTCTGCAGTCAAGAGTTGGTTCCCACTGTGTGCCCTGTGTTGCCAATTAGGCCCTGACCTCCACTAAACCCCAAACTGGATAAAGCAGGTATGGAAAGTGAGTGAGGGAGTGAAGGTGTTGAAGGGAAACAGATTTTATGACAATGCTCACAGTGCATTATGGGATCCTTAGTTCGATCCTTTAACGATGGAATTTGTAGTTCGCAGAGTAACTACCCAGTCTGACCTTTTCAGATTCAGGTCTGCTTTGTAATAATTGCTATTAGTTTTCATGATTTGATTATGTATTGGTTGTGCTTTCTCTGTATATAACTAATTAATTTTCATTGTAATTTTTTTTAAACTAATTTTCATAGTCCCTTTCAAAAATTTAATTAAATTTTACTTCAGAACCAGATTTACTAAAAGCATATATTTGCTGTAAAGTCTCTGTTTAGACAGTTTGAATGTTTGGAAGGCTTATGCTAAAATACCCAATCACTCTTTTTTATCACACTGAGTGCCTAATATTTTCTTTCCTTAGTCATACCCTAAACCATTTTGTATTCACACCAATTTGTCATTTAACGCGATGCTAATGAGCTCAGATTTTATTGTATTAAGCATTTTCAGTTCCACTGCTCAACACAAGCCTAGATCCAGTGGTGCTCCTTTGATTCTAGTCATATACATCACCTTGCAATTACTGGACCTAGTCTGGAAACTGTCAAGCATGACTGCAGTGTTATTGGAATTATTGCAATTACACACAGGTAATTGACCTGCTATCAGAGAAGACTGTGTCTCAGTGGTGTGAGCCCATGTTGGGTTCATTTTACACCCCCCATCACCTTACACTCTCTCACTCTTGTTGGCTGTGAGTCACGAGCAGTGGGGACCACTCGAGTTGCTGCATTCATTCATTAATATACATTGTACACCAATATAATGCACTTGTAATTAAAGTAGCTTAGAAATTAATGTCTTTTGCAGTGATGGCTCAATGTCCCTAAATTATTGCGTAATTTGATTCATTCAATATATACTCCCCAGAGACAAATTAGTTACCTTGCATGCTTAGTGGTAGTATGTTTGGTGGTAGTAATTTCACTCCTGCAGGTGGCACCCCGCAAAGATAACTGGGCTATAAATACCAGAGGTGTATAAAATGGGATTCATAGCACAGAATTACACTAAATGCTATTAGGTATATTTAAGTCACAGGTGACTAATGCCCGGTGCGTATATTACAGCAAAGCATGGAAATACTCAAATTATCAAGACTAATTGGATCTAAAAAAGCCTAATTGGATCTGTTTGTTCACATCAAACTTACATCAACTGCCAGGACACATGAAAAGGAACCATACAAAGGAACTTTTTACCCAAATTGTAATACGTTATCATGCCATGCTGTGCTATATGAAACATAACTTAAATTATCAAAGCTTGCAAGCTCACAAACTTTGTCCACAATTAAGTGTTGAATGCTTCAATTTATGAGTTGTGAAGTTATTTTGGCAATATGATCTAAACCAGTAAGTTTCACATGTAACTTGGCTTTTGCTAGAATCTGTGTATATGGCTTACATGCCATTAAAGGAGTATACAACTGGAAATTACAATATTGAAACAAACACATATAGTACTAATTTTAGCTATTATCACATATGGTATATTTATGAATAAATATTTACTCACAGTTTTGTCAATATATATTCTTGGCTTTATCCTAAACATTGCTCCAACACTATACTTTGGGTTTATTTTTGAGACCTGTACATGCTGATCATTGGTGCTTAGGTTGTGTGACAGATTATTTGGCAAGCGTGCTTTAATTTGTTGGTGATCAGCATCTCATCAACCACTCATCATTTTTTTTAGTAATTCAGTGTTCAATAGACTTTACACACTGACATATTGACCCCTGGAAGCTCTTTTGCTTTTTAATTATTGCAATATAAGTGAAAATGTATATAACTAACAACTTCATTTTAATAATCTTTATCTATCACTATGACAATTTTTTTTCTTCTTGGTGACTTTTTCACTAGACTTTTATACTCTATTAATGACTTTATTTTACAATAGAGCCTAGCAACAAATCTATATCTGTTTTCTGTTCAAAAACCTTGTCATTTTTACTTTGTCATTTACCACAAACACCGTTGTAATGTTGCCTTTTCATGGCAACATTTTCATAAGCATTCCCTAAAAGCAGTAGCTTCTTTTAGCAGAATGAGATACCATTCTTCACTCCAAAATTGTTAAGGAATGGTTTAATGGTTCAAGGTATTGATTTGGATGGGACATTCCCCAGAATTCAATCCGGTCGAGCATCTGTGAGATATGCTTACAAACAAGTGTGGCTGGTTTACTGTGTGGCATGGTGTGGAGCTAATAATTTCATAAAGCATCAGGGAGACATTGCAGAGGGTATTCAGAAAGGCCTGTTTGGCCCCTCAGCTGCCAAACCCCTTGCAAGTAGGAACGACTCCTTCACTACCTCTGTGGTGGACAAGAGAGTGAGAGAGTCCCCTTTGAGAGAGTGCTGGCATCACTGTGGAGCTGGAGAACACTGACATTGGCATGAGGCAGTGGTAATGGCAGTAGCATGGAGTAATTTAAGAGTAATAAGAGTGATTTAAGTTTGCTAGGATAAGACAGGATAATGCTGTATATATAATATAATATGTACAGTATATATAGCCACTGGTTTGGCACTTTTGATTAGTAATTAACCTAGTGATTAGTTAATAACCTAGTTATATCACATTTGCCCTGCCAGATTCATTTTTTTCTATATGAATTAAAGCTAAATTATAAAACATAGTATTTGTTTTAAAATACAGCTCCATTTTAATGTTCTGTTTCTAAATCATCATGAGATATAGTCCTTATTCACATAATGTGTTAAATATACAAATTATTATATGGCCTAATGTGGCTACTTATAGTAACTTTTTGACCATGCTTTGGCTACTTTCCTTCGAAAAGAGTTGGAAACACTGCTTATAAAGTGTAAAAGTCGGTTGAAATTTCACTGATGCATATGGAACAGTTAAACTTTTTAAATGGCATTCACAGATAGTGCATTGTCCATTAGCACCTGTGAGTTCAGTGCAAACCTCCCTCTTGTCCTGGTCATCCTTCATTACTGTCAAATGCAAAAGCTTCTGCAGGATCGCAAGAATGAGAGCTAGCTAGAGTAAAAGGTGGCGGGAGGGATGGACAGTACAGCCAATCAACTGGCTCGAACCCACATCTGAATTAAGCTGTGCAAAACAGGCCCCAGGGCTGGTTGCTAAGCACTGAGATGCACTTGCCGATTTCCACTGGGAGTCAGAAGACAGTGATCGGCTTTCTTTTTATATATTTATTTCTTTCATGGACAGGAGGAGACAGCGAGTGGACCCTCTAATAATAAGCACTCCCATCTCTGGCTGAAAATAATCCTCAGCTCTGAGTGTGATAATTAAAATGAAGCCAGATGCACGCTGAGCTGTGATGTCGATAACCTTATCTAACCCTATATGAAAGTCAGTGTTTACAACAGAACACCCATGCTTCTACTAAATCTTTGTCCTGATCTTGTTTTCACCATGTCTTGTTAAGGAGAGCGCATTATATTCTTGCTGGACTATTGATCCAGTTCAATTCAGTCTGTGTCTTTTTGTGGCCACAAGGGCAAATCAAGCCCTTTGTGTGATCTGTCTCCATGGCAATGTTTTGGTAAACTTGGGTATATGTGTATCTTTGAAGCTTACAGGAGAGCACTTGAGTTTCTCTTGTTGTTTACAGATTTTGTTAGTATGTTTATATACTCAATAGGTTGAAACTGGTGCAAAGTTTAGAGCACATTCACTCATAAAGTCACTTCTGCTAAACTGTCATCAACCACAGAGATTGTGCACACCTTTATGTAGAATAGAGAGGAATGTCCAGTTTTGATATGCAAACACAGCATGTTTTTTATTTATGTGCCCCATGGGCCTTTGTGACATCATATGAGAGGTAAGTAGCCTTTGCTGTATCAGCATTTTTCAGGCCCTAAGAATATGCATGTAGAACACACACACACACACACACACACACACACACACACACACACACACACACACACACACACACACACACACACACACAGATGCACGCACGTCTGTCATGTAATTCATGTAGGGACTTTCCATAAACACAATGATTACTGGAGCTAATTAATCTTACACCTACACCTACCCCTTACCAAAACCTCAGTAACTTAAAGCAAATCTACTGGATTTCACACAAATATTGTCTTGGTATCACTGTGGGGACATATACATACATATTATACAGTACTGTATTATACAATATTACTGTAGATTAATAATTCTGCACCTAAGAAGGTGTAAGAAAATCTCACAGCACATTTTAAAGCAACCCTCTTCAGGTTTCCAGTACAAAGCAATGACATGTCCAAAACCCATAAATTAATTATACGATAATAAATCATATATTCACAGACTCATAAATGATTAACTAAAGTACTTGAAGTTAGACCGGTTCATACAATCATGTCTAATACTTCTGTGCAGCAATAAAAGCTAATCAAACTCTTAAAGTAAGTAACTAACCTTTCAATTTCCATTAAGTATAAATACATAATTTACATGTTCATTATCAAGGTAACATCCCAGGTTTAAATATATTTGTCAAAGACATGTGTCCTATTTTAAATTGTATTATTAATGATCCAAACAATATTAAATCAATCACAGTGGGTTCATCTATTTAATACATGGCTGCAGCAATGAAAATCTCTAGTAATTAAAAGAAATGAGAACAAATCTGTAAATGTGTATTGAGAGAATATAAGAACAAAAACGAAATGACATAATTCAGAGTAACCATCACACGAAAGCAATTAACTCCTGCCAGACTTTGAAACTTGGGCTATTTTTCTTAGTTAATTCATTAAAAAAAGGCCACAGCACCACATTCACTCACGTCAATTCTGCATAATTACTTTATAACAAAATCAAAGTAGCCACTATCTGACATTGTTCAACGTGGCTCATCGCTAAATTTAATTATGAGTTCCTTTTAATAAATCCCATTTTAGATGAAAAGAGTCATTAATAACGCTAACCAAACGTATGCACATCTTAATCATTAGCCACATTGGATGATGACAGGTTGTTTCAAAGCAATTCTGTCTCACTACATACGAGGAATGCAGATAGGTGTAGGACTGGATTCTGTCAGCTTTCTTGATATGGTATTCTATGCCGGCCTTTTGTTGTCCATATACTGTATGTTAAATTATTGTTTGTTCTTATGAATTGCACATCTGAAAAGGTATTTTGGCACCTGTGCTGTGCAAACTATAATTCATGCTCTGAGAGTTGGACATAATGCTTTGTCTTATGTTGCGGTGGGTTCTACTACTGGGAGCGGAAAACAACCTACGACAACAGAGCGCTGATCTGTTGCAGGACATCACACACTTATTCAATCAATAGCATTCGCTTAAACATTTAACATAACCAATCCACACAGCTTATATGTTTGCTGGCTTAGATTTTGTAATAAAATGAAATATATTCCTGTCACTTTTGTATAATCATCTTTATTTTACTCACAGACAATACCGATATTGTCAAGCACAATGTTCTGTATCTCTAGAACAGTAAATGGAAGTTCTAAGTCGTTCATAATGAGGACTGCTGAATTCAAGAGAGGCACAAATCTGCAGAAATTAGCCCTCCTAAAGGTGGCTCTTATTTTGTGTTTTTTGCGCTTGCTGCACTCTTGAACCTATAGTAATCAGAGATGAATGTAGGGTCACTTTAACATATTTACAATCATCATAAATGTCAATTTGTTTGCACATCTTTTTTTTATTTATTCCAATCAGCTTTCCTAAGCTTAAGGTAACTGAACTGAGTGTGCAACAGAGTATAAAAAATAACATAGAGTAGTTGCAAGTAATCCCAAGCCACAGGAAGCCAGAACCATGTATAGTAACACTGAACATAATCATTTCCTAGTTAAAAAAACTAAGAGATTTTCTGACAGGCCAGAGTGTAGCAATCACAACAAATATGGATCATATTAGCCTGAAACTGCTTGTGAGAGATGATCTCAGACTATTTGTAACCAAACTCTATTATGTTTTTATCTGCATTAAGGGAATGATATAACATTGAGTTATTTTAAATACACAATGCGAACTAAACATGTTATGCACTGCTAGTTACATGTATTGGTAAATTTTAATTCATTGTAATTAATGCTATTTTATTACAATGTTTAGCACAGAACATATTAATGAACTGAGCAGTTGTTTGAGCCTGTTTAAAATCTTAAGGTCAATACAGTATGATATGGAATCTGTCTAAATGCCATCTGAGAAGCATAGAGTGTTATATGACAGAATGCTTGAGTATGATGCACTTTGTACACTTACCCCAAAGAGGAAAGTCTAAAATGGTTAAGAAGTTCAGATATGTATTTGTTATTGAAGTATTGACTCTATACCGCTGTGCTCTGTTTAACTTCATTTTATTTTTACTTGCTTGCATAAAAAGGCTAGTTTGGTGAATACAATTAATATATAGGAGCTTTTACTTAGCTGTGCAGGTACCTTTGGACAAAAAAAGAAAAAGGAGGGAGTAGAACAGCCGTCTTTTCTCTTCAGCTAAACCTGACCATGACATCTTTATTTTATGGAGGTGATCCTTAGTAAACAGAGGTATCGTGAAGTAGGACTATTTTTTTCTTATTGACAAAGGCCAGACTTTGGGGACTCTGTGCACTTGTGAAAATATAGCATTTGCTCAGACAGTGAATGCCCATTTATCTTTGCTGGATGTGCTGGGCAAGGGGTTGATGATATGTTTTTGCAGTGTCTGTGAAGCCTGAGGACTTGGTTCTCCTCACTGTTGCTCTTGGCTCCATCCACTGGACAATAGTGGAGTGAGAGCACTGGTATTTTTCAGAGAAAATAATTCTTTCCTATAATTTAGAGATGAAGAGCTGAAATAGGATGTCAAGGCCAAAATGAGTGGATGACAGAGAGTGAATATACTAGGCCTCACCTTAGGCCACCCCATGGTCTCGGATTTGAACAAAAGGAAAAGAGAGTGAACATAATAGAGAGTAGTCTTTATGAAAAGAATTTCTTTTCCTGGCCTGCTCTTCTCTTAACATCCATTACTGCTGATGTTCACTTTGTGCTGGGCGGTATGACCTGAACTGGATGCATTAAGCAGATGTTAGACAGGGCCGATGGGATTAGTCTGCTTTGGACTGATGAAGAATTCTCCACAGTCTCCCAGAAACCTTATGACCAACCTCCAAGGAAATGTGAGCCACTGTGTCAAGTATAAATTAAACAAAGGCCAGTTATGGATTCCTCCCAGTGATGAAATATTGACTTATATATAGTTCAACACCCCCCCTCCACCCGCAACTCGCATCTTTACAAGGAGTTCAGCTTATATTTTTACCATACACAATAATGACTAAAATTTCAATGTATATCATTTGCATCTGTGTTTGGCCTAAAAAATAAATATATAGAAAATGGTTTACTGCCATTCCAAATAAGGAGTGTTAAAATTGTATATTTAATTGTAGATATAAAATATTTTAATGTAATACTGAAAAAGTAAGACATTTGAACAGGGGTTGAGAAACTAGTTGTTATAGAATAGAAATAAGGGTGTAGAATTTATGGTGTCTGTATATCATAGTGTGCTATATCTTTCAATGCTGTAATTCGCTAAAAGGTAGCAACTACCTTAAAATGGCCATCATATCATCTCATAGACCTGGTCTTGAATTTAGCCTTGACATCTGTATTTTTATGGTGGGAAGCTTTGCTAAACATTGTAGAAGATCATGTTTGTATTGCCAAAGGCCAATCTCAGGACATGGTGGGTGGTCTTTTTATCTCAGCTGGATATGTTGGGCAGTGGGTTAGTCTACTGAACTGTGGAAAAATAAAAAAAATCTTCTTAGTCCCTTGGAAACACCATGATCAACCCTTGGTCCTTCTGATATATGCGTGTGCTATTTGTTGGTAGCAATGGTGAGTTAGAATGTCAAGCAACCTGAAAACTTGATATTAAATTAGAGGTTCTAAGACAGAGAGCTCTTTCAGAAAGATTTTCTTTTAATGAGCATAGGAAAGAGAACTAGATGACATTGCTAGATAAGCAATATAAAACAATCATTTGGCATTTACTCTTTACTAATGGACACATCCTAAACCGCATACTATACTATACTCAATAGTATGTAAAATGTGTGATTTCCTTCATATACTATTTAGCAAGTATTGCGATAAGCACGTTCTGTACCCAATGGCAGACTGCAGCTACTGTGTAAAAAGCACATCATATAAGTACCTGGCCATTATTAATTAAACATGCAATCACTATTTTTAATTGACTTTAAACTGCTAACAAAAAAATGTGATTGCTCCATTTCTGTTTGAGCCATTTGGTAATAAGTGATACATAGTAATTAAGGAAAATCTGCTAAATGAACATTTAATGACCCTGACATGAAACTATTGGACATCATTTTCAGATCTCATGAATGTCACATATTGTCTTGCACTGTTGTGCTTTCCACACCTTCGATTTTAGGTGTGGTCGGAATGGGTCCTTGTTGAGAAAAATAAGGCTGTACTACATTACGGCTTTATAATGATGCTGCTCATGCAGTATTCACTCCTGCTAAGCTTTGGGGTGGGGGTGACTCCTGACAGAGGGTTCCTGTTGGTCACTTATCTTATTAATTAGCTTTTTACTTCTCCAGCATCTTTTTTCTTCATGGCCTGGTGACAGATCTGCTCTCAAGCCTGCAGCACTACCTTCGCATTGTTTTTTCCAGCATAGCTGGATAATTAATATATCCGTTCCATACATATTTCATGCTGTTTGCTTGAAATGCTGAAGGAGGGAGAAAAGTGATTCTCTGAAAAGCAAAAAAGCAGGATAGTAGTGATAAAGATTAATTAAAAATGAGACAAGAAGGATCTGTCCTAGGACAGAGCCCAGAGCTGCTGGTTGCTTCAAGCTTCATTTAAATAAGGTCTGGTGTCAAAGAACCTTCTTTATACCTGCATGAAGGATAACTAGTCCAGCATATTAAGGGATGTACCATCTATTCTCCCACTGTACATTATTTGTATTCAAGGTTTTTGAAATGACATTGCAATCTGATGATCCACCAGCCCATTATATTGTCGAGCAGGACAAATATCTCAGCGTTTTCTCTGTAGAACTAACACAATTTTTCCATGTCAGAGGTGGGTAATATCCTGGCGGTCCAGTAGGGATGATAAGGAATGATACCATTAATCCTCCTGGGCAATCTCCTGCACTGATTATTAGGGAAATAAATTTACATGCTGCATGTGAACCAGGTGAATCACTGAAGGCACAAATTATATTTCTTGACAGCAAGGAGGAGAATGGAACTGCATGCCTTACCTTGAACTACTGCTGCCCCATGTGTGCGCACACACATACACTCACACACTTGTCTGTTGCATAATCCATGTGAGGACTTTGTATAGACATAATTATTATTATAGATAATTAATGTTACACCTAACCATACGTTTAACCTCGGCATCCTAAAGCAAATCTTTTGGCTAGATTAGTTTTTCAAAAGAAAGGTGCCATTTCTGTCAAAAAAAGTATTGCTGCCCATAGGTGATTGTCCCCACCATGTCAAAAATGTCAGTTTATCCTTGTAGGGACATTTGGTCCACACGCTATACTATAAACATGCCAACACACACACACACACACACACACACACACACACACACACACACACACACACACACACACACACACACACACACACATTTTGCATGGTTTTATTTAAAATGTGTACAGAATGTAAATAAGTAACTAAATAACGACATCTGACAATTAAGTAATTTATATACCTGCTTTTACACTAATACAACAGTATTGCGTTGTAGAAAGCAATTAGTGTTTTATGTTCAATTAGTATAGTTTAAACTATATTATTAGTATCATTTCATTCAGAAATAATTTGGGGTTTAACTTGATGATAATACTTTATTTAAATTGAAAAAGTGTTATATGCTTATTAACCTTAGTAACAATAAAAACCAAAAACAATACAGAGCCACATGGTTGCAGAGAGACTGCGTTTGTATGTTCATTGACCCAGTATGTGCTAGCCCATAAACTCTCAGGCTAATGGACTGGTCAGCAGTGTCAGGTTCATTACTTAATATTCTCTTCATGGTTGAATACATTCCTTCTTTTACTTTAAATCCCAGAGTGCAAAATCATTTGATTTTTAGCTTTGTTTTCATCCAGCACCACAGAATGCTATTATTTTGTAAAGATGAAGCCACTACATGCTCTCTGCCCTCATCCACTTTAGGTAAAGAAAATACATAGCCAAGTAATAATGCATGTACTGATAATCAGAGTGGCAGGGAGAAATACATATATCGAGTGTTGCCTTGCCTATAGAATCAATTTTGAATTAGTCAGAAAAGCACTTACAGTCGTCTGTACAATGACTATGCAGTGGCAATGAGACACACTTTAACTGCAGCCTTTAAAATAGACTCTCAATCAAGTGAAGAAAAACAGTGAAAAAATGTGTGGCAACCATTCAAGGCAAGTGATGAAAAGCTCGAATGTGGTAAATGTGTTTGTTTTCAAGGAATGTGTACATTCTGCACATATACACACACTTCCAACTCTATAATTTGAGTTGGTATCGTCAGATCTTGTAGATACTGACTCTTGAAAGCCTTAGCCAAAATTGTACCACATACAGTAATTACTATACAGGTCATGCTTCAGAGTAGACATCAGCATAATTTTCAGTCACTTGCACTACCACCTAAGCTCGAGCCCCAGAGACTTTGCATGATCTACCTAGATTATGTGAACTGATATAAACTATGGTTTTACATTGAAACAACATTGAAAAATGAACCATATATATCTTATACACAACTGCTGGTAACTTTCCTCTAGGCTTGCTCAACTGCTTTGAGACAATGCTACATTGTAAAAGGCGCTATATAAATAAAATTTAATTGAATCAAATTGAATCCATACTCAGCTAGACAAGGACTGTCCTGTCTTAGCAGGTGGGTTCCACATTTGATCCTAGTTCTTCTCAAGGCTTCTTTCTTATGTGTCTCAGGGACTTTTCTTGCTAATGTCACAGCTTTCCTAAGACTGTTTTGTTGAGCTTTTATGCTGTTACCTGTTAAAAGTGCTACATTATACAAATAAAATGGAAATTAACTTCCAAAAAGATACATTAAAAATTATTTTCACTACAGGAACAGTTTGTGCAGCAGCAATTCACTAGCCAACCACCACAGTGACTCTGAGATCGGATTTGCAGGTACACACTCCTGAGGACAGGAGAATGCAGTACGGTAAGTCAGCTATTGGAATTGAATATTAAATAAGCCTTTTGGTGAAGGAGGAAATGCCTAGGTCTTTTACTTTACATTTAATGGTTTACCTTCTATCTATGTGTGACAGTGCGCACAACAATCTGATTTTTTGACTATTTGAATATAAACTAGAAACCCTCCCAAACATGTCAACATGTCAAAGCAAAGCAAAGCAAAGCACCAAACATGTCAGCTTCAACAATGTAAAACATACTATTAATTTGTAGAATGCAAGTTTAATAAATAATATACATTATTTTACAAAACTGAGCACACCCATCACATTTTTGTAACCCATCTTTTCATGGGACTACACTGAAGATATTGCACTTTGGTACAATGTAATCAGTCTACAGCTTGTATAACAGCGTAAATTTCTGTGCCCTCAAAATAACTCTTGCTCCTCCATTGATGGTCAGTAAGGTTTAGGTCTGGAGACATGCTTGACCAGTTCAGCACCTTTACCCTCAGTTTCTTAAGTAAGGCAGTGGTTGTGTTTGGGGTCGTTATGTTGGAATAATGGCCTACAGCCCAGTTTCTGAAAGAAGGGGATCATGTTCTGCTTCAGTATGTCACTGTAAATGTTGGCAATGAACTATAGCTCCCCACAGCTCCCCCCATTTGTCCATTTTCATTTAGGGGTGTACTCACTGACCAGTGGTTAAGACATTTAAAGGCTGTGTGTGGAGATATTTAATAGGCACAGTAAATACATTGTTATTCAAAGTGTAGACTTACAACTTTAAATTGCATAAAAGTATATTTAGTGTTGTCCCATGGAAATGTCAGGGTATCTCACATTTAGATTATGATTGAGATTGAGATTATGTATATTATCATAAGTACATTAACAAGCTTAAACAACTACATTCTCACCTAAAAAAGTATAACTTCCTTTCATGACACAAAGATGGTAATACTTTGAAAGCTATACATCCAGTTATGAGTTTTCTCCACCACCTTTATCACACTGAGACTGTTCTAGGATATTTGGGTGCCCCAAGTATGCAATTAAGTCCCAAGTCTCCTCTGATACAGTCAAATAAAGGCAGAGCAAGTACACAAGCAGGCATTTGGGGTGCACTTGACTATGAATGGAACAGTACATGGGTTGTGACCAATGATGTTTCGCAATCATATGAGAACACATATAGAGAAACAACCCTAGATTTGAAGTCCACACTGGTACAATTAGTCTGATGTAGTGCCTCATGTAGAGGAGACTGAGTATGGGGTATAAATCCCAGGACAAAAATTAGCTTTGGAACCCCCTGCAACCCCATCAGTTTTGTGAGATACTGTACATTTGAACAGGTTTTCTGGTCTATCAATGTACAATAAAACAGTAGTCCCTTGTGAGGAGCACCAAGCTACAAAAACACACCTTTAGGCACATTTGTTCATCATAATAATATATAAAAATGCTCCAAACTTGCACACGACATCCACACCACTGCAAATGAGGCTGACCTTCAACAGCAAAAATCAGACTGACAGATTTACCTTATCAATGACTTTTAATCCCAATGTCCTGCAATTTGCACTAGCATTAGTTATTTTCTGGAAGCTCAAAAAGTCGCATGACCTTGATACAGAGGATTACAGTTCCACTTTGGATCCTAAAGTTCATCTGGCAGGGTGGTTTTGTTGCATGTCTTCATGTCGGTTAAAAAAAATGTTACCGCCATCTTGCACTGCTGAATATTAAAGGCCAAGCTCTTTGAATGAGACAGTAAAGGACATGGGATCTTAGAGCATTTTTAAGATGGCCTCGTCAGGGAGAGGGCCAAGCCCAGAAGTGGGAGCCAGAGCTGGGCAGAACAGCAGGGAATAGCACCGAACGACTCCTGTGCTGCAGAAATGGGTCAAACTATTTGCATAATGTAGGACGAAATGGTTATTGCATTGTACTATACAGTGGCTACATCAATTAATAATGAAAGGCTAACGTGAGTAACAACACAGTAGCTTCTTCCACCTTGCACCTTTGTATTTGTGGAAAAAATGGTATTAGGCATATGGTTTAACATTCAACTAAAATATGGCTATAGCTTTAATACATCAATAAACCACTAAATTCACACAGTGAGTATGAATTAACTTCATATTTCTATATTCTGTGTCTATTTCACTATACTTAGAGTTTTATCCAAGACTGTATTTAAAGACTGTATAACTGTATTTTATATATATATATATATATATATATATATATATAAAATAGGATAGGATATAATATAAAATAGGATACTTCAAAATGAAATCCCCCTTTGCATTGTGTTGCATAAAATATTTAAGTAAAATAGAAAAACAGAACGTAATATTTCGTAAACACTTTGTTTGCAACAACAGAGATAGATGTTTCCTTTAGTTCTTCTCAAGGGCAACATTGAGTTTCGGCTCCATCTACAGATTTTCTATTGGGCTTAGGTCTGGAGACTGGCTAGACCACTCCAGGACCTTTAAATGCTTTTCATGAAGTCACTCATTAGTTGCCCTGGCCGTGTGCTTTGGGTCATTGTCATGATGAAAGACCCAGCCGCGACCCATCTTCAATGCTCTTACTGAGGGAAGGAGGTTGTTGGTCAAAACCTCGTGACACATGACCCCATCCATCCTTTCTTAAATACAGTGCAGTCATCCTGTCCAACTTTGCTGAAAATGCTTTGATGTTTCCACCCCCATGCTTCATGGTTGGGACAGTGTTCTCATTCTTCTTCTTCCTAAAAACATGGCGAGTGGAGTTCATACCAAAAAAACTCTATTTTGTAATGGTCAAAAAGCTCAAATGGGCCTGGGCATTTGCTGGTGTGAGCAGTGGGACTTTGCATGCCCTGAAGGATTTTAATCCATGTGTTACTAAAGGTCATATTTGAGTCTGTGGTCCCAGCTCTCTTCAGGTCATTGACCAGGTCATCCCATGTAGTTACTGACCTTTCTCAGAATCAGCCTTACCCCACGAGGTGAGATCTTGCATGGAATCCCAGTCCAAGAAAGATTGACAGTCATCTGTCATCAAAATGTGTTTTTTCCACTTTCTAATAACTACAACAACAGTTGTTGTTCTTCTCACCAAGCTGCTTGACTGTTCTCTTGTAGCCCACTCCAGCCTTGTGCAGGTCTAATTTTGTCCCTTGTGTCCTTAGACAGCTCTTTGGTCGTGGGTATGGTGGAGAGGTTGGAGTGTAATTGATTTTAGTTTGTGGACACGTGTCTTTTATATAAGTAATGAGTTCAAGCAGGTGCAATTAATAAGTGCAGAATTGGAGGGTTTCCAGAAGTTATTCCATCTATAAAGAATAGAAAGATGTGTAATTTTTATTGTAGGTACACTTCAACTGAGACAGAATCTAAAACATCCTAAAATCACATTTAATGATTTGTAAATAATTAATTAGCATTTTATTCCATATATATATAATTATTTTTTTTTTAAATAACTGCACTACACTACACTGTATATATATATAAATACATACGGTGTAGTGTAGGGGTAGAATGAATTAATACATATATATTTTAAGTCCTTACAATGCTAGAAATACTGTGTGTGTGTGTGTGTGTGTGTGTGTGTGTGTGTGTGTGTGTGCATCTGAGGCATCCACTTGCTGCAGGCTAAATTTTTGCTTTGCCCTGTCACATCGATGCATGAATTTCCAGTGGGCCTCAGAAAGTGACACAAATGTTCACCTTTGGGCGTGAAGTTAATGTTGTATGATAAGGAGCTTATGCTAGTTTTGGCCAAAACACCAGCCTGCAGCATTGCTGTCACTGCCCTTTCTCCATGTGATAAGTTACTGTGAGGTATGCTTGAACATCGCTTAAGAAAGGAGGCCTTGTTGTTAGTTTTGGTTCAGTGAGAGAAGAGGATGCAAAGACACAACAGCAGATATGCCCTGTAGAGATAAAATGTTGGTCTGCATGACAAAAAATGAAAAGATAAATAGCAAACTAGAATTATAATAAGTATACTAACCTATTTATTAGTTTTTTTTTGCAAAAAAAGTGCCTTTTGCTAAAGTGTCCTTTGTGTGTGAATGTGCATAAGAGTGTGTGCCTCTATATCAGAAACATTACTAGGGTTGTTCCTGTCTTGCACCCTGTATGCCAACTAGAAACTAGCTTTCCTATGACTGATATAAATTGAAAAGAAATAGAACTATGTGTTTCATTATTTAAGCCACACTCATTCCTAACAAATCCACAATATGAAGCAAACTATTTTTACTGTAAACTTAATATCAGGATAGCCCACCTCCCCAACAATCCAGTTTTAGCAACTTCTGTGCTACCCTCCTAAAACAAGATCCATAGAGGAATAGTTTGCCAACTTTGATGGAGAACTCAGCAGACTTGCACTCAGCCTTGACTTTAACTCAATCAGACAACACTGAGATTAATTGGAATGGCAACTGTGTGTCAGGGCTTGTTGCCCTACATCAGTGCCTGACCTAAAAATTATGTTCCGCATTACATTGAAAGCATTCTTAGAAGACTGTTGTCCAGAGAAACTCTAATGTGCTAATGCCTTCATTTTGGGATGCCAGTTTTGGGTACCCAGTAACTTTTGGCTATTAAGTTTATAGTTCAGGGAATTAATTGCATAATTTGATTATAGATTGTAATCATTATTTTTACACATTCTGAAGCTTTAGGTGCATCAGAGAAAAAAGGAGAACTCAAAATTGGATGCAAATTGTATTCAGCTATTCAACAATGTCATGCCTATCCTGCTGTATTTGTAGTGTGTAGCTGCACGTGTGCTGTGATGTTAGTATGTCTGTCCTGTTTCGTGACTCTTTAGAGGAGTGGTCTGCTCTCTCAGGACTGGGCAGCGCCATGTCAATAACCAACCTGTAAATGACAGTCACCTCGGGATCTTATTTATCCATTTGACTGGGATCTTAAAAAGGTCACACACTGCCAGAGTCTGCTCTTCTGTCCTTTTCACATCTCCAAATTCCCATTTATTCATTCAACCCTTCAGTAAGCACTTTGCCTCACAGACACATTATTGCGTGTCCTTCTTTTATGATATTAATAAAATGAGAGGAGCAATCAAAGTTTTCTAATGCTGTGTGATACACAGACTGGAGATCAAACACAATTTGAGTTCATTTACACAATTGCTATTCCTGCTGTCATTAGATATGAAAAATAAACAATATTTTTATAAGTAAGCCTTATATCACGATTTGCTTAGAGAACTCTAAGATGTCTAATTTAGCAAAAATGTAAGACATTTTAAACAGTGTTGATCACTGTCACTGTGATAGTGTTTCTTTTGACTAAAATTGATAAAGATGACACACCTGACAAGCAGAAGTCCATTATGTTTGATCTTGCACTCATATAACCTTTTGTATTTAGTACAATTTACAGTTTAATTGTTGTCCTATTTACCTCCTATTTGATTCCAATATACAGTAGTTTGTCAATGTTTCATTTTAAATATGATTAATATGTAAATATTACATTCTTACCCTTTGTGATGTGCTTATACAATTAAGACAAAGCTGTATTTGGAACTTATCACATCAGCATATGAAATGGTCCTGAACCACAGCAGCATTGTAGATATCTAATAGTGGATTGTATTTTTTAAATAAATACTTATTTAAAATAAATAGTTCCCAAAGAGGCTAAAATTAATCAGCAAAAGTTAAATCAAGGTTTATGACAAACTTGTAAAAATACAATATTAATGATCAATCATGTACTAGAATATTGAGTAGAAAATGTTTAGATTGGTTTATTCTTTTGACAATTTTAAACCGTACTCATAACCTTGTTCAGAACTCCTAGCATCTTGACAAGAAATTATCTCCAGCATGGGTACAATGGCAACCTGAGGAATCACAGATTTACAACCATACTGTCCTGTGCCATATATCCAGTAGAAAGTACATGGGTCTCTTCTTGCAGGTGCGTTCGTCTCAGAGTATAAGCATAATGGGCAGAGTCAAAGGGACATAGAGTCAGAGAGAGACTAAGAGAAAAAGGCAAAAGTCCCATCTGCACCACAGTCCGGGCAGGAACAAAGGGACCCTGCCAGGATGTCTGAGAGTGTGTGTGAGAGTCTGCTCTCCCGCTGGCCTCTAATTCAAACCAAACATTCACCATGAAATAGCTCTTTGACATCATTACATGCTGTGCATGTTGATGTTCTCCACTTCTAAACACGGTCGGGGGAGGGGATGCTGCAATTGTCACCACGTGGGTATAATAAAGAGTGAGCAAGAGAAGAGCACCTACTGTTTCTCTCAAACAATACCTGCACTCTGTTTCTCTTAGTCTGTCTCTTTCTCTCACTTGGAGGTAGCTATGCTTAATTGTGAATATGCTCCATACTATTCAGGATTAAGTTCATCACATGGCTTGAGTAAATCCTCCTACCAAATATAAATGACTCTTTCTTAATAACTGACACTCCTGTTGTGCACTTAAATTATCTGACTTTCACATCGGCTAGCCCATGCCATGCATCTGATGCAGTCAATCAGGCCATTGTGCTACCCAGTATGCTCGGGTCTTTTGGATTCCCTGTTCCATGGCTGTGGAATGACACCATGTTCCAGTCTTGCTTATTATAGGACGGGCTATGATTTACAATCCATGTTGGATCACAGGGGTGTAGTCTAAACTTTAGGAAACCACAGCATATTTTGGGAACTGACAAAGGACCCAAATTCAATAAGTACATAGCATAAGCTTCCAATTGGGTCCCTGTATCGAATCCTTCATTTAAGTTACTTAGACCGAGCTAAATTGATGCTGTATGGAGCTGCCCCAGTCTTTATTTCTCGCCCCTGAAACTTTTTGGCTACTCTTTTGCCCCAAATTTCATGGCTACAGGTGACAAAATTATGCATTGTGTATTATACTACACAACACAACGAATGTAACTAAACAAATTGTATTGATTCCTGTATTCATTCCATTATGTATGTCTAGAAATAATATATACCTATTCCTAATGGAAGGAAAATGCTGTAGCTGTATCTTATTTAGTAAGATAATGTTACATAAAATAATCTATTGTACAACAAATTATTTTTCCTCCATTACCACTTCTTGGGTTCCCAGAAGTATAACTGTTCTTTGTAGTATCAGTGCAAGAGGTTGAGGGTTGAACCATTTTTTTCTCTCTCAGGGGAGGCTAGAGTAGATAGTAATCTCCTACCTTCTCTTTTAGCTTGACTTAATTGGCCATTAGGCTGAAGAATATCCTGCCTCATCCACTTTGGCCTGCATGCTTATTAACACTTTGAATCGCTAATAAATAGAAAAAGAAGGAAATTAACTGGGTTACTCAGTAAACATGGGCTTTACTGCAGAGCCAATCACAGACAGGTAGATTCCAAAGTATTTGTAAATAGACTACCATAAGTCTAAAAATCGTTACACACTTTAAATTAACATTCTAATACAAGCAGTGATATAAATTTGGGCATATAATGCTAGGCAAACAGGCAGGATAGAGAATAGTTTATTACCCAGAATGCAATTAGACAATTCGACAGAAAACACTTTAATCACGTGTTGTGCCCCCAAGCTGTGATCCTGCAGGTTCTACATTACACAATAACCTAGAGCATGGGTCTTTACACCAGATGTGGCATATAAACTTTAATATGTATGTGTGTCAACCAGTTATTGTAGGTTGGACCCTCTTTTGGTTTAGATTCTAAAAGGTGCCAGAAATATTTCTCAAGGTCCATACTGACATGAATGCATCACACAATTGCTCCAGATATACAATATTAAATTTTAACATAGCATTGCCATAAATTACAAATGTTATCCAATTATTTATTATGTTTAGTATATATAATACAATTAAGAAGTATAAAATAGCTATGCACTTTTGGTGTATTCAAATGCATTTACACTCACCATGTTAGCAATATGATTCTAAATTATAAGCTTGTATTTTTATATATTTTCATCAATATTTAAAGCTTAGTTGTAGTTGATACAGAGTCTAAATCTCTCTTTCTGTACTATGTAGATTTCAGATGAGTGTTTCAGTACTATTTACTTTGTTGCCGTACTATGTAGTTCCCATCTTCTTAAAACTCAGGACCAGGACTCAACCCAGAGTCATTGTAATCAGCTATACAAATTGCTTGCTTTATGTTCACTTTATTATCTCTATACTCAGTGTTGAGAATGTTAATGCTAATATTTCCAAAGGACAAATAATGTGTGTAACTTTTCAATTTTTATTTGTTTATTTATCTCACAGAACGACAAGACCAAAGGAAGTAATTGCTATGTAATGTCTTCAACACGAGTAGCCTCCTTGGTTAACACAATCAGATACAGTGAGGGTCAGCGGGATTTGAAACAGTCTGTAAAGAGTAGCCCGAGTAGACATACAGACATATAGGTGAATATGTGATGGATCAAACTGGTGATATCTGGAGATGTGGACCGACCATGCTTGCGCCACTGTGCTGCCCTTATCTCATTAGGTACATTCTAGGGTGTCACTTTTAAATTCCTCATAAAGTTTCCTTATCATTGGTATCTGCTGGCCACCTGGCTCTGTAGGTAACTTTACTGAAAAACGGGTCAGCCTACTGAGTTTCTTCCCTCAGGGTAAGTCTCCTCTTACCCTCCTGGGTCACTTCTTATCAGAATTTGATCAAAGAAAATTTCCAGTCTTCCTGTCTATTTCTTTACTTATCATCTTTCAACATAACCTTCAATGGCTGCCAGACTTCAATGCAACGACCTGGTCATCAATTGACTTTCCCGAACATTGAGACCAATGTTAAACCACTCCATCTGTTAGACCACCAATGTGTTACCTTGGAATCGTCTTTAATAACCAAATTCTTTATTCACATAAATTGACCTGATAATGCTAACCTAATAATTTCCTGTCCCTTTTGAAGAGATTTAGGTACTTCTTCAAATGTGTACAGTCAGATCCATACAACTCAGTATAGAGTAATATATGTAGTTTCAATTGACTAAAGTTCTGTCATGTCACCTTACTACTGCATTCCTTCATTGGCTCCCATAAGCCCCTTCTTTGGTAAAATCCAACTATGTACAATTCAAAACATAAGCGTGAGAGCATTAAGACTCTTTTCAGCACCCAGATGGTGAAATGAACGTCCAGTGGATGTCTGAATGAGTCTCTTGCTGTCATCATGCATCATGCAGCAACTGAAGTCCATATCACTCACCACTTAGTTGAAGACTAAAATAAACAAATTAATAAACAAATCAATAAATAAACTCTCATTCTCATTTTTTACATTCCCCTCCTTAATAATTATCTATGAGGCTTTTACCAGTTACTTAGAAAGTTTTAGTTGCGTGGTGTTCTTATACTAAGAAGTCTGTCTGTTGTAAATGTAAAATATTAAAAAGTAACACTTTTATTGCCTTAATCATGATTTCACACAAAAGCTACATAGCTAGGAGTGTGCAATATACACTCAGCAGGTACTTTATTCTGTACACCTGTTTAACTCCTGTGCGTTGCAAATATCTACATTTGTATTTACATCATTTAGCAAACACTCTCATCCAGAGCGACTTAAAGAAGTGCTTTGTTACAGCTTTGGAACAGGAGATTCACAGCATGGATGTGCGGCAAGTTTGATTTTAATTATATTATGTCAATATGTACCAAATAACAGCATACAAATATTAGTGTTGGCAATATTAATGAATTCATTTGGTCTGCCCTGCCCTATAAATACATGGAATACACTTCTGGTTAAAACAGTGATCATGTAATTTTTTAACCTTAGCCAACATGTACACTGTAGTCAGCTGAGAGAAAAATGTGAATGCAGGATGTAAGAAAGAGAAACAACCAAAGACAGATGGAGAGAAGGGAGATAGAGAGAAAGAGAGAGCAAGAGAAAGAGAGATGGTTTAATCAATATGAAATTGTTAGTTGTAATGGACTGTGTCAGCTTTTAACTAGACAACACCTTCATCAGGTCAATGAGCAAGTTAAACCTTCCACTAATCTGAATAATCCAGTGGTATATAGGGTTAAAGTGTCCCATTGTCCCTCTCACCCCACGCTCCTATTAAAATATTTGTAACGTTAAGTGTTAGGACCCAAGTGGGAAAGAAGGGGCCCAATGACGTATAATAATAATGGGGAAATAACAAAAGAGGCAGAGCAAAAGGCGCTCCAATTTACAAAAACTAAAAAAGGGAAAAAGTCACGCAGCTGTGTTGTTGTCCCAAATAGGAATGGCACCCACAGCTGGCGTGCTTCCCAAAACGAGTAGCGCCGAAGAGCTCCGGGACGTCAGGGGTAAGCCCAAGCTCGTGTGCGTGAGCGCGTGAAGAAGCTGCTTTGGAGCACGTCTCAAATCTGCCGATGCGGAGTGCCTCCAAAGTGCCAGGGAGTGAGTGTGAGCACTATAAGCCCCAGGACGTTAAATAATGTCCGTAAATAATCGCTTGTGTTTCTTTTAACAAAGTTGTGTAACGAACGGAAGACCAAGCGTACTACGTGTGCGACGACTTGGCACCAAACGGGACTGAGGCTCATCCTGAAGTAATTGAAGCCCCAGGTGTTTGTCATCACAGTTAAACTCAGCATATTAACGCCATCACTGGACGCTCTGTAACAGCTACCGGGGCGAGACGCGAGCAGACTGGGAATTTGAGGTAAACCTTGTAACTGCTATCTAGCAGACAGTGGACCGTGTAGGGCGGGGCAAGCTGGACGGTGTCGTGGTTCATCCAAAGTGGGAGCGGGGTCGTGGAGGCATGTAAAGTTTGCCTGCCGGCCTGCCCACCTGGTGGGGCTTGGTTGTTTGGGCTTGGCGCCAGCGTGGCTGAGCATCATGGCCGTGTTGCGGTACCGAGGTGGGATCTGGGGCAGGTTCACCAGGGGACTCACCCATGGTGGGCAAAGATGTCCCCCCTGCGCATAGGCACACCGAGTGTGGAGACCATCCACTGATGGAGCCAGAGGTCCAATCGATGGAAGGGTTGTGGGCCCGCATCCAAGGGTGGCCCAGGACAACCTGCATGTGCGGGGAGTGGGTCACAAGGAACGATAGCCATTCCTGATGCTGTCCCAATCAAAGAGTGAGAGGGCGTGTCCACACCGGCCCGTATGGTGGCGGACCCTGCCCTCCACACCAGGGATGCTTTACAAAGGAGGCTGTGATCAGGGACATTAAAATGCAGCAATGTGCACTGAAACGGAGGAAGGTGCTTATTTGGGACATTTCCCAAATCGAGTAGTGTGGAGAGGCTCCGGGACGCCAGGGGGCTAGCCCGTGCTTGGGCCGCTTCTCAAATCGAATCGCGCAGCCGACGGGAGTGAGACTTGGTTACCAGCCAATGTGGGAAGAGAAACCTTGATTCTGTCCCTGAACCACAAAGTACCTCAGGGATTTCCTCCATACGTGTCCGTCGGCACACCCCGGAACATTACCGACTGTAATGCTTGCGTTTCTTTTAACAAAATCGCATAGCGAGCGGAAGACCGAGCGTACTGTGTGTGTAATGACGTGGCCCCGAACGGGACTGGGGCTTGTCCTTAAATAACGTGAGCCCCAGGTGTTCGTCATCACGTCGCCAATTAAACTCCGCATATAAAGGGCGTCACCGGACGGTCTGTAACAGCTACAGGGGCAAGCCGCGAGTGGACCGGGAGTTTGAGGTAAGCCTCGCAACAATATTTACAGTATATTGGAGGGTTAGAGTAAAATATTTCCTTGCCATATTAGTCTAATTTTTCTTCCTTATATTAATCTAATGTACTGAATGTCGATTGAATTGAATCATGACAACCAATCTGCTTATTGTTTGTCCACCAACTTTCCCTTTATCTGGGGGGGTCTGATAAACTTGGAGGTTTAAATAAAATTTAAGTGAGAGAAACTGGCTCGGTAATCTTGATGCTGTTAATTGTCAGATCAAAAGGTAACAAACTTGTTTGCCTTGAACCCTCTAGATTAAGGTTCAATAGTAAAGCACAATGAAAGCAACACTTGTCGTTTCAAATAAGGATACAGTTTTAGTTTCAAAAGTAACTGTGCTCCAATTTGGTCTACTGTATTTTATATTTTATATTTTATAGTAGTGATTATATACGTGGTTTGTAACTACAGAACTAAACTAATACACATAAACCTATTAATTTTTCTCCTACTGTGGATGAATCAATGCTCTATCCACACTGAATTAAAACTGAATAAAAAAAAAAAATAAACGTTCAAATATTTATTTTCACCATCTGTGAAGTCACAGCTTTTAAACAACCACTTTCACAGTTAATATACAATACATATATATATA
>JAUZST010000378.1:63692-74443 GCA_034779995.1 Parotocinclus haroldoi
TATATGCACATCCAGATATAATTTATTAACTCTGGCCAGTCAGATCTGGGAGAAAATCACATTTGAGCAAACTGCATACAGTCAGTTAAACTAAGTATTTTTAATTTTATTTGTTTATATGCATTGTGTAAACAAAGTTAAGCAGCCATTTTAGTGTCAGAAGATAGAAACCAGAGGAAAAATAGAGGAAAATACCAAATTAGCCAAACTTGACCGGAATATAGCAAAGAGGGCTAATATTATACAACAACCCAAAAGGGGAGACATTTCAGAAAATATAGGCAGCATAAAGACTTTATAGGCATATGTGTCATTCATTTTATTAGTTTTCATATATCTTTGTATATTATTAACTTATTAATAATAATAATGTCTTATTATATATATATATATATATTATATATGATTTCCTATATTTAAACCAAATCAACATATTGTAGCTTAGTTACTATTAATAGCAGTTATCATGACACTCACAGCTTTACAAGAACATTAATCCTTTTTCATTTTATAACTGTAAATTTCAAACTATTTGCTTTGTCAAAGTCATTATTATTAACCAAAGATAAAGCAAAAAAAGCCAACAAAATGTATTTAAATTAAAAACTATAATCAAATATGCTATAGTGTCTGCGATTTAAAGCACTCGTGTTACATAGATAAGTTGAGTAGTTTATTTGTAATTTTAAACAGTACCAAGATTTACAGTACTACATTATTACTTAAAATTTGTTGCCACAATTATCACATTAAATAGCAGCTACCTTGTCATTTGTCACCTTGTATCCTTACTTACAATATGCTGGATGAAATAAAAACATTAACATGTTGCACTTGTTACTACCATTAATAGAACACAGCAGTGCTAATACTAAGGAAGCATGTAATGGTTGAACTAGCAGGAAGCAGATATTGGCTATCTAGTCCCATGGGGTTACAAATACTGTAGCTCAGACTTTGTTTTTTTCGCTGAACCACACAGGTGTGTCTGCCGGCACATCTCTGTGGGTTGAGCTACATAGATCCCATGAGATATGCTTGTTATTTGCACTAAACCTTGTGACTGTGCCCTTCCTTCACTGAATGTCACCTTCTGAAAGTATGTCTGAATGACTGTGTTTCAGTATGTTCATAGTGGTGTGTATTTCTTAAGCTCTACACACTGAGAACAAAAGAGATAAATGGAAAGTGTGACTGTGTTTAGTGTGTATACAGGCATTAGTATATAATAATAGTAATAAGTGGGCATCAGAGAAATAAAGTAACTGTTGATCCATGCCACGAAAGTATGAAATTTTAACCAGAGCTGACTCACATTTCTAATGCAGCACATCGCTCTGTTTCAGAACATCTATTTCTCATAGGTTTCTCTTATCTCTATTGGTTACCGTCCCTCTATTTCTTTCACTCACCACCCCCTATTGCCTGCTTCTCAGCCACTGGTCTCATGGGTCATTCCATATTAGCTTACTTGTTAATACTTGGGGTGGGATCAATACTTAATCAACAAGTAATGGGATTTTGCAGTCATCCCATATGATCTTTCAATAAAGAATTGAATCTATCTACCAACCTTTTCTAAAGGGCTTGGGGAGAGAGGGAAAGCAATGAGAAAAAGGGCGAAATGAAAGAAGAGAAAGAGAGGGGATGGGCTAGAATGGCCGGAGCAGAGCGAGCCTCTGTTCTCCATAGTGGGGATTTGCTGCTCTGATGCTTTTAGTCTGATCTGCATCTGATTAAGGTTCAGAGCAGGCACTGTCCTTCACCCCTCTGTTCTTTTATCCCACCATAATGTACCATGGCACACAGATTCATCACTGCCACACTCTCAGAAGTCACAGCTCAGCCACTCAAGGAATTATTATTGTGCCATGCTTGTGCTGGCCCACTTTTTTAAGTAATAAAGCTGTAACTACAATTCCGCCAAGAGAAAGCTTAACAATAAGGCATGTTTATTATACTTCTTCAACCAATTTGTAATGTTTATTATTTGTATATACATACATTTACATTATTACAGTAATATGCAAATATTACTTCAGCAGAAAGACTGTTTACGTTTGTTATTTTTTTATGTGTCTGTGTGTGAATGGGAAACAGTAAGGGCGCACACACACACACACATGTGCATGCACACATAGTCAACAGTCACTTTTTAGGTACACTTTTTTGATTCATTATCCATTTGATCATTTTCACTGACCGTATAGATGCACTCTATAGTTCCACAATTACCGGCTGTAATCCATCTGTTTCTCTGCTTACTGTATTAGTCCCCTGTCCTCTGTTCTTAGTGGTAGTGTTTTACCTTGAAAAAGCATTGATTGTAATGTAAAATGATAATCTGATGATGATTATTTACTTATATTTGTATTCTATGATGGTACAAAGTTGGCTGGGAGCAGCAGATGGACATTAAATGTGATGTTTTTATTAAATATGAAAAGTGTTTTTGTTAAAGAAATGTGTTTTTTAATACATATATCTCTTTTTCTGTGTAAAAATAAGTATAAAATATAAAATATAAGTACAAATTAACATATATACAGTCGTACCTCGGCTGATTCGCAACTTGTTCAGCACTCATTATTTGTTTGTCATTTGGCACACAGGTAAACTTGTATGAGATGCGTGGCTTGTATGCCTTCTACAGCCAAAACATATGGAAAACATGGAAGCCATATCAGTCTCAGTGTATCAGATCATTGAGCTCTCCACTAAAATCCATTGTAATCTTTTTGTGTTCATATATTCTGTATTCTTTATTCTGCATATAAGACACCATGGGTCCTAATGTGGTTAGTTATAAAAGCCAACCAATGAGGAGAACAGTGAGAACCATACACTTAATTTGTTTTTAGTAAATAATAGTATGTATGGCATCTATGCAGTGCAAATTTAACTAGAAAATACAACTTCTGCAGGAACTACAATTGTGCGTTTCGTCAATGTGGTTCAAGACTTGGTCAGTTCTGGCTGGGCATGGGTCTGATGGTTCTGGCAGACATGGTGGGTTCTGACCTGGTGTTTGTTCGAGACGTGGTTGGTTCTGTCTTGGCGCGGGTCTGGAACCTAGCCAGTTCAGACTTGATGCGGGTCCATAACTCTGTCAGTTCTGGCCAGATGTGGGTCTGACACCCTCTTGGCTCTGGCAGGGAATAGCTCCAAGACATATTGAGTTCTGGCTGGCCATGGGTCTAGGACCTAGTCAGTTTTGCTCTGGCCTTCAGTACCAAAATGTCAAATGTACACCAAGCATATCATACTGGGTTAGCTAATGTCGTCACAGTTATGACCAGCTTGTGCTGTTGCATGCATGGTATGAGTATGGCCCAAATCATTTCAGCCATTTTATATCTGGCAGGGTATAATTATTTTGTCTGGAATTGAGTGACTGTAATAGGGCTATGTATTCATATAAAGTCACTACAGTGTGAAGAAATCTGTGACTAGTGTCAGTGCTGATATAGACAACAGTACAGAGTGGAATATTTAAAATTGGGTATACCATCACAGTAATATTACAAATATATATTTATACTTGTCTTTATTTGTTAATAGTTTTATTCTTAAATCATCACTATACCTGCCGAACGATGGGACATAATTGCCATTAGTTTAACCACGTAATGATTCATTAATTAAATAATTACTATTTTTTCTGTAGGTTAATTCTATGGGATTACTTTAATCATTACTTCCTGGAAAATGTAATCTCATTACTCAATCCGTTTTTAACTTTTCATTTAGAATCTAAAACCCATATGCAAATTTACTGGAATCAAATCTACAAACAACTGATTTTCTAAGTATAACTGATTATTCAAGACCATTAACAGGAAAATCATGTTAGTCTGATATATTATATAATATAGTGATCACTACATGGTAATGATTTGGGGTATGGGGGTGTAACAGCATTAAACTTCTTTAATAATCAATGTTGATCATTTTATACAGCTTCCATTTGGCATTATTTTAATACCACACACACGCTGTGTCTGTTTTTGTAAACCCTAAAGGTTCAGTATAGGTACAATGTTTAATTAGTGCCAACACAAGTAATTAGGTTATATTTTCATATTGAATATTTTAACAAACATATTGTAAAATTATGGAAATATCAAAGCTGAGTATATTTACTTTGAATAAGTGAAATGACATGAAGCTCTAAAGTTAACCTAATTAAATGAAATGAATGATTTGGTAGAGTTTACACTGTAAAAACCGCCTGAATCACTTCACATGTCACTTGACAAGCTTTGCAGTCTACTGCACAAAATGTTGCTGTGCAAGGCATTAGTGCATGCAGAAATTATGCAGAAAACAGCATAGAAAATGTGCTAATGCTTTGGATATTAAGAGTAATATTTTTATAGAAAAGGGCGAGTGTCACAAGTAACATTTTTTATTATGTTCTGGCTGTAATGTAATTATTAACTGCAATGTGTAATGCAAAAAGTTACCACATACCAGAACACTGCATATAAGCCACATTTTTCCAAGATATGTGGTGCTTACTTTTGTGTAACAACCTGATAAACTTTTTTTCACCTTTGCTAAAACAGGATAGCCACTAACGAGAGAAGAGACTCAAGCACAGTAGAACAGGTTTGCTGCACAAACACACTGTCATTTTTATACCTCCAAATTCCAAGGCTGCACTGTGTGGTGACACTGTGTGTCTCAGAGTGCACAATCAGTGAACATCTTCTCAGACAGAATCTCGCAAGGGAAGCAGAGAGTATGCAGGTCCTCAACAAAGTCTCTGTCACTGAGTACACCGCCTGACTGCCACAGTCTAAAGCAGCACTAAATCAAACACCAGTAGCAGAGGGAAGGCCCAGACTTCAAGCTTTACATTCCTAGTGGACTGTTTGCAGTCATACCTTTGAGAGATCCATTAACCTGGATTACTCTGAGGGCTATGAATGTTCATCAAATAGATTTGTTAGAAAGTCTGCAAAAGTTCCCAGGTGTGACGATGATGCTGTGACTCACTCATATTTAATTACCCGCTGTGAATAATTTGATCTCTGATTAAAAATGTAATGGTGTATGTAAGAACAGTATGGGTTTTTGGTGATGATCAAGCTACTCTGTACATCAGTGGTGTCAAATTTAATTTCTGATGCAATTAGTTGCACAGTTTTTGGTATTCTTAAATGAATTATTTTTACTTAAGTTTAAGTGTAAATCTGGTACTATTTCATGTAATTTTTTATTTAAAATGCTTTGCATTGTTATTCATAAATTATTTTTTTTTCTTCAGTTTTTACCTACAGCTTCAGAGACCTGGGTTCAGCTCAAGCTGAGCTGCTGCATTTCTTTAGTTTGGTTTTAGTTTAGTTTGAGAACACCTGTTAACTGATGGCATTTTAAAATCTTACATGTTCTTACATGTTCTCACCATGTCTGCAATGGTTTCTTTCAGGTTTTCAGGCTGTTAGGCTCTTCATTAGCAACACCACAAGGCCACATTTGGTGCCTTGTAATTCCAGGTAAGACATGGGTTTATTGGTGGTCTGTGCAGTGTTTGTTTATACAGCACCTGTAATAGCAGGTGTGTCATGGGTTACAACTTTGGGACAAGTGAGGACCAGAGATTCCCTTAAGGTGAACAACTAGAGAAAAATCTGGCATTTTAGCTTCTGGTGACATGAAAAGGAGGGAAAACGATTTGCTTTAGGATTCCGGTAGTTAAAGTCACATGTAGCATTTTTAATCAGTAATAATTGAGTCAATGGAAAGTCCTCAAGTCATAGTTACAAAGACTGTGCGTGAATGTGTGCGTGTGTACATGCATGTGTTGTCATAGGACATTTTTGGAGACATATGTCAAAGTACATACCAGGGCTTTGGGAATGGCTTGAAAACTGGGGACAAAAATGGTATCCCCAACTGACAACATTGATTTTTACAGAAGTTACATCTTCTTTTGAAAACCAAAAGCATCTAAACCCTTGCTTTAGGTTACCGAAGTTAATGTAATGTCACTCCAGTCTACCCCCTTTTACACTCATATGCAAGCGTGTGAGGTGATTTGTTACCATGAGCTCTGTGTAGCTTCTTTTCTGGTCAGCTTTGTATAAGCTTGGTATTTCGTAATATACTTCACCTTTTAAAGCTGTGTCATCTGAGATGTTTGTATGGCTAGTGTATCTCTCAGATGACCAAAAACCTATCCTGTATATTTGCTCTGTATTAAGTCTAACAAGTGAAATGGGCCTAGACCTTTACTGAATCAGTGAGATGGAGAAAGCAAGCAGTAGAGAGTGAGAAAATGAGGGCAAGAGAGCATTCTTTACTGTGAATCTAGAGAGAGTGTCTGCATGAACTCTGATCTTTTCATTCTCTACCCCCTTCATGTTCTCTAATTAAGTAGATGCACTTGAAAGAGGAAGGAGACATGGCCAGACCTGACTGAGGTCATGGTCAGGTTCAGAGGTCATGTGTGAGAGCAAGGGACTGGTGTACATATCAAACATAGAACTGCCTTTCATCAGACAACCTTGTGGGAAAGAGTGGCAAGATGTGTGTGTATGTGTATGTGTGTGTGCAAGTGCGTGTGTGTGTGCGCATGTGTGTGCGTGCTAACTGTTGTATGTAGCACAGCAACACAGAACAGAAAGAGTGAGCAATGCCATTCAACCTGAAGGACGAGCAAGTTGAGGTCCCACTGTTCAGCCTCTATAGTGTCTTGGAGAGCAGCCTTTTATCTCCAGATTCATGCACAATATGAGATGACTGTATGGCTATAACGCCGAGTGCAGTATGACAAGACAATTTTATTTAGCTCTTTCAAATCTGTAAAGCACGACTACGAAAGGAGGGACAGGTGGAGGACGGACAGAAAGAAGTGGAGGCTGAGAGGAAATCATGTATGAAATGCCTCCTCTGTCTTTTTCCCCAGACTGCCTTGACTCTGTGATGACTTTCTGAGTAATCACACAAAGTCAGAGCAGAATTTCTGCATGAGAGCAGAGATGAGGCCATGTAATATGAGCTCTTTTAGGACAGCCAATAATAGGAGAAAGAGAAAAGAGACAGAGATAGGGGATAGGTGAATTGTAAAGGTAAATAGTAAATAGATCATTGAGAAAGCATTAATGTGAGACATCTATTTCCAAAGTTAAATAAAGTCAACAACTTAGGTTAGCTTCCTGAATGTGTTTTGAGATAGGAACTTACAACCTTTCAGCTAGTAGTCTATCCATGTTTTACACTTCATACATTCAAACACCATTTTACAACCCCACTTATAAAAAAAGATGGGAATGCAGTGTTTCATACAATTACTTTTACTTTTATTTCAATGCAGACAGTATGAACCCAATACATTTTATGTTGTGTGTGTCAGTGTCTTTTCATCTGTTAAATAAGCACCCACTCCTGCATTTCAGACCTGCACCAGATTCCAATAATGCTTGGGATGGTAAGGCATTTATCACTTAGTAATATTCCCATTATATATATATATATATATACAGGGTTTTTGTTGTAACATTTTTAATTTTACACATTCTATGTTGGGGACAGGTCAGGACTGCAGACAGGCCTTTGTATTGTGTGCAGCGTGTTGCAAAATGCATGTGCACCCTTTGAGAAGATGTGTGAAAGGCTGCATATGTTGATCTCAATGTACTTTTATGCATTAATGCCACCCTCAAATAAGTATAAATTACATTTTGCCGAGGATACTGAGGTTGCCAACAGTCTGAATGGTCCCTTTCGTCTTTGGTACAGAGACCTGAAATACAGACTCACCTGACCACAATAGACGTTTTTACTGTGTGATGGTCCATCCTAGATGCCTCTGAGCATGGAGAACTCAGGACCTTTTTGCACAGTTACGTTAGAGTGTAACTCTAAGCCAAAGCTTAAGCAGCTATTAATGAAAGACGGTTCTTGCAGTGCCATCCAAGAGATCAAAAATCACAGGAGTTCAGTTGAAACATAGTAATAAAGTAAATACATTTAATTTCATATTGTCTGAAGTGTAATAAAGTAAACATTTTCATTCATTATTTTATTAGTCCTGTTCCATAAATGAATACAAGGATGGATCAGTGTTTTAATATAGCAGTTTTCATACTATCTGCAAAAGACAAGTTTAAAATAGATATTCAGCATCCAGTACTAGCGGGACAATACAATGAGAAGAAACGAAAATTAAAGTGTTCTTCTAGCAAATAAAGGAAAGAGGAAAGTAGTCGACTAACCAAAACGTGAACAACTCCTAATAAATGATTACCACACTGTAAGTAGTCCCAAACAATATCCTTTACACCTATTATCACACCCACCCACATAAAGAGCACGCCACTCCACACATTTCACATTTTACCACCACAAGCAGAGTGCCAGAATGTGAGCAAGAGAAGAGGACAGGATGAGTTCCCAAGAGGATAGACAACCAACAGAGAGCACACCACATGCTCTGGGAGGCTCTTAAAAAAGGAATAATAAACATTATTACCAATCTCTGTAATCCAACCAGCAGCCATATAGTCAACACCAGATAGTCTGCATAGACAAATATACATAATAAACTGTAAACAAAGTGATAAAATAAATTAATAAACATCTGAAGACAATATAACAGAAAATAAACACGTAGAAATAAGCAAATGCAATAAACCAAATCATGGCATAACAACAGTAGTGCAATGAGAGCCAATGAGAAGAGTCTTGATGTAGGCACCTATACTCCTTTGAATCAATTCACTAGTTACTTTAAGGAGAAGTTATGTGTACAGTTAAAGAGATCAGACAACTCCCTAGGCCAGCCAATCAGAGCACACAATGTCATATATGTACTTATGTATATGTATATATATATACTAGGACCTAATCACACCATACTATCAACCACATATCATTCAATCGCAGATGCAAAAATGATAACAAACAACCTTCTAATGCAAATACCCAGACACTGAACAACCTTACACAGTTATACCAAAGCACACACAACTGCACAAGACTGTACAGTAATGTAATGTGCCATTAATATCAAATGTTCATGAGAAATAGGGAAAGAGGACATTATTATACAAGTAAATATCTTCAGGCAGATGCTGCCAACTCTCAATACCAATCCAGAAATTATACACAGCAGTTTGACAACAAACATACCACAGCATTTATATATCCGTGCTTATCAGTAATTGCTAATCCACCTGAGTAATACAGGGAAGCTACACTTCAAATCTATGCTAGCTGTCATCACCCTGAAAGGACTTGAAGCCCAAAGCTCTGCTGATTACACATTACCTGGTTGTAGGAATTACCTAGCTATCAAGAGCACCAAGTGCAAGTTGATTCTGTCCAGTTTTAACTATTTACAATTATACACACTATATGAGATTTCGTTCAAATTCAGGACTTTATAACATTAAAATAACTGTTTTATCATACTTAGAACATGATCAATTCTTTACTGAACGTGGGAATATAATGACCCTTGTTCATTGGTTTTGACAACAGGAGTATTATTATCCAGAACTACACACATTTCATTTTAATGCCAGATGACCCAGACAAGCTAAATGGCACATCTGTTGAGGTCCATGGCCCAGAATTCAAAGGTAGTAAGGAAATGAAGTAGAGACAGTGGGGGAGGGATTGCTATTTTGTCCGGAACCTGATCTCTTTTGGTCACTGTTAAATGTGGGTCAGGCTAAAGGTCAGGGGCTTACTTTGTTGTGTCTAGCAAGCTGTTACATCTGGACCAATGGATTTAGCTGAGCACAGACAACCAAACTAAACCATCATATGTAATGTAGTACCTGCTATTATTTAGGCTTAGGTTTGTGTTATTATCAAGCAATCAAACTTTTTTCAAGATTATTATGCATGAAAGCACATTTTCAAGGAATAAACTTAAATATTATATATTGCCCCTATTTTATACTGATTTTGTTTTATTTTTTGAGATCTTACAAAACGACTAGTTGATACACCACTAGTCAAATACACATGCATAGAGTTCAAAATGTACCTCTGCATTGTTTATGCTCCTTTTCAAAAAGGCATAAGGTGTGTAATTAAATTCTAGTGCTAAAATAACATGTTTACAGTAAATTCTAGTGGTATTCTGTGGTTAGAAACCTTTAAGTCTTTAAAAGTGTTTGTTATATAGTAAAAAATTTCCATGTAGTTAGCTGGTAATGAGTTCTAAGTGCTTAATTCTGATAAAGTGTAAAGTTAAGTACACTATTTATAAAGGGGTTAAAACCTTTTGGACAGTAGACTTATTGATGTAATGATAGTAATGAAGTGGACAATGATATGTTTTTGCATTTCTTTTTTGTTTTAGCTCTTATGATTTATTTAAATGTAATTGTTGCCTGGTTAAATTCATATAAGCATTTATAGTTGTGAGTAATAATGCACAATAAACCATCAGTCAAGCCTTCATTTGTATGGGGAATTCTACAGCATAAGCTTCATCTATCCAGTCAATTTACTCTGCTGCACAATACAGTGGATTCAAAGGATTAATATTGCAAGAGTAAGGGCATTGGTGAGTTGGAGACAATGTGGTGGTTAAAGGAGTGGTAAGAAGTAAGGCAACCATACAATGGATAAAGCATATACCTTTTTTACAGAGTAGCAAACTGTACTTCATCAAACGCAAATTATATAACATAATATAATAAATAAATATAAACATAATAAATAATAAAATAATATAAAGCAAAACTACAGAAAGTGTGAATAAGAGAGCTATACTAAACATGAAATAT
>JAUZST010000379.1:5000-52275 GCA_034779995.1 Parotocinclus haroldoi
TCATGTTTGTTACTTTTTTAAATGCAAGAAACCTTTGATACCTGATACATATATGCACACTTGAGTCACGTTTAACTGTTGCCATGGTAAGGTAAATTTGTACTTGAGCCAACACAGCCTGTGAAATAGCAGTGGTACTTTATTATTTAACTGAATAGGCTAACAAGGCAATTTTATTTCTATAGCACATTTAAATGTCGACCAAAGTGATACACGGAATTAGAAATCACCCAATCAATCCTCAACTTCAAGAGTTTTAAACTTTTAAACAGGTTGAGAAACAGGTGCTATGGTGCTTGAGCCATGCAGTGCTTTGACCAATTCATGCCTCAGAATATAATAATAATAATAATAATAATAATAATAATAATAATAATAATAATAATAATAATAATAATAATAATAATAGTCCTGTCTAAAGGCTGTTCAATAATAACAATAATAATAACAATAATAATAATAATAATAATAATAATTATTATTATTATTATTATTATTATAGTCCTGTCTAAAGGTTGTTCAATAATAATTATAATAATAAGAAGAAGAAAAATAAAAATAGTCCTGTCTAAAGGCTGTTCAATAATAATAATAATAATAATAATAATAATAATAATAATAATAATATGTCCTGTCTAAATTGTGTGTTCTAAAATGTTGTGATTGGTGTATGAGTACTCTCTGTTGTGTGTTGTGTGTGTGTGTGTGTGTGTGTGTGTGTGTGTGTGTGTGTGTGTGTGTGTGTGTGTGTGTGTGCATAATTAGCCTACTGCCCCAATTCGTTCATACTTCATCAGTCTACAGTAGATTGTTGATGGAAAAGTCTAATAACTACTAGAAAATCAAGGCATGATTAGTAAATGTGATTAGCCCTCAGGCCTAAAACTCAATTCTTTAAAACAATCTTTGAGCATAGATTGACTATTTATACCATTGATATATTGATCCCCATAGGCATTTTGAAATGTTATTGCAAATAGCATGATTGCATATGCAAATACAGGTTTTACCCCATGTATTTGACTCTTTCAAGTCACTATATTAAGTTGCTTAAAGTCAAACATGAATCTGGCATATCTTAACATCTTATGTAATGCACTTGTGATTTACGTTTCAGCAGTGTCAGTGCACATTGGGTACTGTACCTTTCTAATCACCTTACATCAATATTTTCACATAACAGTGGTTTATGGAATGTGTATGCCTGGTTTTGACTAATACTTGAGAAATGGATGAAGCATCTTGTTCTTGGTAGTATACACTACCACTAAACTTATGCATAACATTAGCAATTAGGTTTAACTCTGCAAAGCAGTGACAGCATATCAGACAGCATATCAGATCAGTATGTATCACTGCGGCTCTCCTGCTATGTATTAGTTTCCCTGGTTCCATCTGATTCACTTACTCAAGCTAATTAACAATCACAACTGAACTGTGTGAAATGTTGAGTTCATTTTTAAGCCTTTTCTGTTTGTAAGTATTACTTTCTTAATGATACAGACGTATCAAGAGGATACAGGATGATAATCTGAAATTTTAAAGGTTAATTTGTTCTGTGCCTAATTATTTTAATTATTATGTAAACTTTTCATGGCTATTAATGAATTATTATTGCTAATGCACAAGCCTCTTACCAGACATTTCTGAGTGGGTATTAAGTTATTGTGAGCATTTATTTCCACACAGGAGAAAAATAAAGCACCAGTTTAATGTAAGTGCCCATTTTGTCCACCTAAATAGGTTGAGATTGAGTGAGTGGGATTTAGTTCCTAATTGTCATGGAGGCAGCATTAGCCACATTACTCAAAGATGGAATTCACTGCATATCCATCCAAGTGATCAATGGCTGCTTTATTTACACAGCTGAGAAGGCAGTCTCTAGTTTTAAGCTACCTAATGAAACATAAGCATGCTCCCTACTAGTCAGGGAAAATATCCATACCTGCTTAAATTAGCTCACATAAATTTTGGTATGATGTTGATATTTTTGGCCTCATTCAAGCTTTTATAATGTTACCTTTGGACATTTGTTTTCATGCCAGTTGGAGTTGTTTGCTACATTTGAAACGACACCATATTGCAATAATTGGTCACTGATAAGAAATGATCTCCTAGACCTATACATTTTCTAATACACTTTCTTGCATTAAACATACCTCTCAAGTCCCACACTTCAGATGTGATATGAAGAACAGTTCTGTAACTGATCAGAAGCCTTTTTAACTGTCATGCTAATAACATTAATAATACATTTAGGAACTTATTTTCTTTGTTATTTAGAATGCTAAAATACCATAAAAGACTCATTGCTGTGGTTTGGACATGTCTGCAAGTATGTTCATTTAAAGCAAATCAGTGTTTATAATGAAAGACCAGACTAGGGGGATCAGAGGGGCTAAGACCTTAAAACCCCTTTCATCTGCAGAAGGAAACTAAGAGGAAATGGTGTCCATTAAAGCAGTCTGCTCGTGTCCCTGCTCTATTCACTGAAACAACACTCACAGTGTCTGACCCTGCCTGCAATCTCTCAAGCTTTATTGTACTGAAGAGCAGCTTCAAACTCGCCATACATCCCGTTTTAAACTGTCACGCTTTAAACGAGAGTTAGTACAAAATGAGCCAAAGAAAAAAAAAATCAACTAAAAGAATTAAGGGTATGTCTACAAAATGCCTCTCAAGTAGCATTGCTTTTGAAGTACTGCATCAAAAGAAAGACTGTAGTAGGCTCGCAGTGGTTTGAAGTTGAAGTTTCCAAACAACAACAGTGGGGACCAATGGTCTAAGACCACTGGTGCAAATTCTTATTTGGATCTTGTGGTAAGGGGTTCATACCATATCAGGAAAATGACCAAAACACACCTCAAAGGCTTGCACCAGCTATTTGTAGACCAAAGATCAAGGAGTACTCAGTGATGAGTCCATCTAGCATTTACAGGGGCACATGAAGACAGAGAACACCAAGTATTAAGAAGCATCCCAAGACCATGTTTAGAAAAATCATGCTGAGTATAACATGAAGTATCACATAAACATATCAGTTCAGTATCAGTATCAGTATAACAAGAAGCATCAGATTTTCCACAAACAACATGACAGGTCGAATGCGTGCTGTTGATATGCCAAAACGGAGAAAACATTAATTCTAATAAATGAATGGGTAAATTGATTCATTAATGCAATTTAGTGTTTTTTTCTTGTGTTATGTGTTATATTTTATGTGGATTATATAATTAGTGCTGAAAAACAAACATCATGTAAAATTTGTTGTATTTTTCCCATTCAGCATTCAGAATGTAAGTAAAACAGACTAGCAACATCTATATCAGTGAACATAATGCATCTCTTAACGTCATAATTAATTAATTAGTTAATCATGTTGCTTATCAGTTCTTTCACTAATGTCCATCTAAATCAGTAAAACACATTTTAACAAACAATGTGCTGGCATGTGTAATCAGAGGGGTGTGGAATATTTCTTTAATCTTTAAATGACTTGAGGTCTATAAACTTCACCAATTAAATGGCAATAAATAAAAGAAATATTTATATAATAATATGAAATACATCTACCATCCTGGTGAATGATTAAGTAAAAAAAGAAAAATGTATCAACTGTACAGTACTTCCAAAGAAAAAACATTCTTCTGTGAAGAACAATAAAATATATAGTCATTTTCCCAAGTCAACTGTTGGACAAAAAAAGTAATGGCAGGAATCAATGATGTGGATGATTTTTTTATGTGAAGCAAGTCCAAGGTGTAACTGCAGAGATTAGTCAGATAAAGGCTATGTTTGTTCCTCTCCCTCAGACAGTTTTATTGAATAAAGCCCTCATCCCAGCATGTACAAAGCTGTAGTGATCTTCACTATCTCAAAGTCACAGTGAGATTTCTGTTAACTCTGGAAGTTCTTTTAAAAGTACCAACATTCTATTATCTATGGTTTCATCAACATAGCTTTATTGTATTAATATACAATTCATATTTTATAAATTGGTGCAATGTATATACAATAGTGACTGTGCAGAAACATATCAATAACAGAACTAAAAAGGTCAGATTCCAGTGTCTTTATTGAAGATATGCAGATAGTGCTTTTGCTTTGGGACCAACAATTTCTTTAAAACTGCAGTGATGCTAACACAGGGTGGTAGTGGGTGGTAGAGTAGTGTGCCTTTCCTTTCTCCTCTGTGTTTGCAATGTCAAGTGATAAAACAGTTTTACAAGCTATAGTAAAGTGACACTTCTGTTCTTCTGGACAGGGAAGATGTTGGTGCCAGTTTAATGTAGTCTTATAATATTATTTTGCATTGCATTCATATTGTGAATGACAGGATGCAATAAGTATGAATGCATATTGCCCTTCACCCACAGCATAGCAGTTAAAACAGGAAGAGATAACACTGTAAAAGCCTTATGTGGATGTTCCTTTGGGACTGGAAGGCACCTAATGTCACAAGGACACTGGGTCACAGCTTCATGTGCTTATTCTATCACATAATTGGCCCCCAGTGAGTGGCCTCAGTCTAAGTAGTGACCAATCTAGTAGAGATAAAGGAGGGGCTGTGCTAACCCTATTAACCTAATCAGTTCTTAAGGAGTAATAGAAAAACATAAATAAAAGTATGTTAAGAAACTAAACTTCTGCATGTGTTCTGTTTAACAAAGATTTAAAAAAAAAATATGCTGCCAATGAATGCAAATTCAACTGAAAGTTCATTTTAATTGTAAAACATTTTAATGCAAGCTACATTTGAATTGCAGAACATTTCCTCTAAAGGGGTACTACATTATATTTGTTTATGATGGCACACAGTTCAATATTCTGAACTGGTTAAATGAAAATGTACTTCAACTTCAAAATTATTTTGCTCGCAGTGATAGAGCAGTAATAAAGAAGTTATTGACCAAATTATATTGATCGGTTAGTCCTGAGGCGTTTAAAGCTGACCTTGGAATCCCTCAGTGCCTTCCTCTTTGCTGCTTTCCTTTGCACCAGCCACTCAATAATATATTATTTCATACTTTTAAGCAGGACAACAAATAGCTGTGCACTACAAGGTGAAGCATTGCTGGTAAATTTTTCATGGCTATTTGCCTGTAGGAATTTGGCAGCTATGTGTGAAGAGTGATTAAAATTGGGCCTCAGTCAAGATTTGATTAGGGGTTGCCATTTAACAGCAGAGAGAGAAAAAAGAGAGAAAGATAGGAAAATGAGGGAGGAAAACAGATTTTTTTCTTTGCCCATATCAGATAATGACCTTGAAGTCTAAGCCGAAACAGTAGTAGCGCTAACGACTTTCAAGCTGAAGCTTGATTTATTCGCAAGGTTAAAGCTGTAAAACAATTGCCATTGATTTGGTCCAAGTAATTGCTGCATGTGGCAGCATCTAACAGGACTTCTGTCCTAATGGAAATGAAGGCAGAAAAAATCCTAACAAAGCTTATTTCTTTCTGCTTTATTCCACCACTGTCCTCCTGTGAGCAAGTAAGAGAGTCTGTCATCAGGGCCAATAGGTTGACGGTCAACATCACCATATTAAACTTTATGTTAAAAGGACGCAAATCACACATCTCATGATCTCAATAAAAGCTTCTTATGAAGCCATCCCTTAGTTGCCCAGGCTGTGTGTTTCGGGTCAGTATAAAACTGGAATTCCCAGCCATGACCCATCTTTGAAGCTCTTACTGAAGGAGAGGTTGTTGGCCAAAATCTCACGATACATGACCCCATCCATCTTCCCTTCAATATGATGCAGTTGTCCTGTTCCCTCTGCAGAAAAGCACCCCCAAAGCATGATGTTTCCACCCCCATGCTTCACAGTTGAGATGGTGTTCTTGAGGTTGTACTTATCTTTTTTCTTCCTCCAAACTCGGCGAGTGGAGTTCATACCAAAAAGTTTGATTTTGGTCTCATCTGATCTCTGGATCATACAGATGGTAATTGGTGAACATCAAGCAGGCCTCGGCATTTGGTGGCGTGAGCATGGGAACCTTGTGTGCCCTGCAGAATTTCATCCTTTAAGGCGTATTGTGTTACAAATGTATGTACAAACATTACATACTGGTTTCTTTTATACAAGTAACAATAAAATTATAATTAATTATTTAAACATCAAACAATGTGCCCGTCTGGATTGTTTTACATTCTGTCTCTCACACCTATGATAAAAACTAAATACCTCTTCAACTCTTCATTCTTTGTAGGAAAACTTGAAAAATCAGCAGTTGCTTTCCCCACTGTACATTTTAGATTTTCACATGTAGTTTAAATAATCCATTAGTAATCTGATTTATATCTTAATCAGAAACAAAAACATGAATACACTATAATTGCAATACAAAAAAAAATCGAAATTAAATGTCTACCAAAGAGGATTATCTTACTACTAATCAAGTTAAGGCATCATCAGAGTTCAATAACTGTATTACAACGTTTGTGTAAGATTACTTTCATATTCACTTCAAATGCGCACATTTTCTGTATGTGTAATTGCATCTCTGTATATATAAAAAATACAGTACTAAATCTTCTATAAACTTATTTAGGCTTTTAACAGCTTTTCTCATTGTTATAGTACTGTTGACATGCTCCTTGCATGCACACATTCATTTGATGTACGTATTCATTGTGATGTTTATTAGATACCTGGGTGTTCAGTACATCTAAACAGTTTATTCAGATTTGCTTTGTTTACCCTGTTTCATGACATTGAAAGATCAGATTGTCACACATTTAAAACAAGCATGCAGACCAGCTCATCACAACTGACAAGTCAAACCATGTGTTGTACCTGTTGTTTAGCACAAAGGATTTGCATTAGAAAATAAAAGATGTCAAGAATCAATCTGTGTGTTATACACTTGCGAAACGTTTGCCTAAAATGCTTGTCAATCTTCTTATGGGTTTGATCTCTCAGAGTTATATATATACTGTATATACAGTATATCTACTCCATGCAATCCCAAAAAAATTACTATGTTCTAGCCAGTTATACAAAAAGTTAAAGTTAAACAGAGTATTTCACAGAGAACAGTAAACTTTGCTTTAAAAATCAGCAGTTGCTTTTGTTTTTTTGTTAAGTACAGTGAAAATTGTTTGATCCTGTGTGTCCATAGCATACAGTGGACTAAATTTGCATGATTTGGTATTGCTAAAGGACATCTAAAGCTAAGAATTTTTTATCCACTCAACTAAAACAGCTACAAGGGAGAGTTTGGGTCACTTCATACAAAGGATTTCATGTATTATTTATAGTTGCATAGTCATCAGTTTGTGCAGGGTAATAAGGAATATTGTAGTGTTAGTCTGATGGAGATGAGACATCAACATCTTTGACTCGTTCTGCTTAGCAAACATACTGCTGTGCTTTATGATTTGCTAGTGTGTACAACATTTTCACAATCTTCACAGTAATCTATCATCAGCTGTGACTTGTTTCACTAATGGTGCATGAAAAGGATCTTCTGAAGTTTACTATCATGGTGGTCTGTCATAGTTTCTCCGCTTCTGTTGTGCTGTGCAGTTGTAGGGTAAAGCTCTGGTACTTGTCCTACAATTCAGTTTCTTGGCACAGACAAAGTCTGTTAGGGAAGAGCTTTTTGTTTGAATAAATTATGCATATTTCAAAAGATTTTCCTGCATTTTTTATATGGCAATTGAGTTAATGTGTCTGCTTATATAAAAAGTGATGTCTGTTCTCTTTCCTCCAGAGATGGGCATTTAACCAATGTGTAAACACTATCCAGTAATCAACAGTGACCTGACACACTCCCAATCTACCTGCTACAAAAAAAAAATCAAAAACCCTGCTCCTTACTATATGTATATGTTTCAAAACTCTCTGGAATGGCCTGAGGTTCTAAACTGTCCAGACCCATGATGCACCATGCATCACATTAGGGGTGTGGATTTGGGGTTGGTACACATAAAAAATGTTTCTTCTAAAGAATAAAAAAAAAAATCCTTCCCTTGTCTCAACTCCATAGAATTGTCACATAAGTTCTGTAAATATGTAATTAGGCAAGGAACAACCCTAGACAGGGCACCAATCCATCGTAGAGCACACACAAACAGTCACACACTAAGAACCATTTTAGAGACACCAATTTACCTATCACACATGTCTTTGGACTGTGGGAGGAGTAACCGGGGTAAACCCACGCAGACATGGACTTCACACAGAAAGTATCCAGGCCCCTCCACCTTGGGATTGAACATGGGGCCTTGCTGTAAGGCAGCGGTGCTATCCAGCAAGCCCCCATGCTGCCTGCATCAGTATACCATACTAAGGAACAAATTCCTTATTATGTCAATTTGTAGACTATTTGATTTTAACTTAAAAAACATTCAGATATTGCTTCTGTAGACTTTTTCAATCTTACTGAATTTCTACAATTTATACACTTTTTTTCTTGCAACTGTACATGTATAGTATGGAATTTTTCTGAATCACTGTTAATTTAATGGCCTCTGTCTGTGTGGAGTTTGCGTGTTCTTACCGTGCGTGTTGATAATACATTTTATTTTGGATACTACAGTTTCTTCTCACACTCTATGATATGTGATAGGTCAATTGGGGTCTCTAAAAGTGTCCCTGTGTGTGCCCTTTTATAAATACCCTCTCTAGGATTGGTCCACGCATTGTGGCATTGTGTTGCCATTTAGGCTCTAGATTCTCCCAAGCCCTGAGCTGGAGTAAGCAGATACGGAAACTGAATAAGTGACTTCCTGGGGGAGAAAATGACGAAAAAACTATTTTGCCTATATTGTAATTTGTCGGTCTGATGCCATATTTCTTATGTTATATTTATTTTGTTTCTATGTATCTATGTTTTAATGCCCTTTCAAAAATCATTCTATCAAAACATTTATGCAAATACTGTATTTGTTCACTTCAGTTATTCATTCACCTTCTACACAATGAAACATCAGTTTTTCCTTCTTTAAGGTTGGAAAATTAATCAAATAAAGAGGGTGCATTCAGCTGCTCCCTTCTTTTCACAATCTCTCACCCTTGGACCAACTTTTTCAGAAGGTGTTGCCAGCATCTGGCATTTTTGCATAATGTGTGAGGTGTTGGGAAAGGGGGTTGTTGTTGGATGGAACAAATGGCTTTTTTGACCTAGTAATTAGCTTTAGAAGATGCAAGAAAGAGGCTGGTGATGACGCTCTGTGGCCAGATTTTACACGACTGCATAAATTATCATTTATGAAACCATAATTGTGGTTGTGATGTCGCAGCCCCATTAGAAGACAAAGCAGCACAGCTTTTGTATGCAAGGTGTTTACCCCTCCCTGCATCTTGAGCAGGATACACACTCAAAACTACACATGACTGTGAAACATACAAATGTACATAATCACAGGCTTAGAATGTAGTAAGCATATGCAGCAGGTACAGCAACATGCTCTGGATATGGTATGTTTGACACAGGAAGCATTTAAGAATGTCCTCAGAACAGCTGTCATTACAGAGAGGCAAAAAAGAAATGCAATTAGTAGTGTCAGGCTGGTGATCCATCACCCTCCATTAGAGCACTCTGCAGTGTGAGGAGACGCTACCATTCACACTGTCCGCCACAGCTGCACCCAGTCAGCCTGTCAGACTGAATGACACTACGTTAATATACTGTCTTATACCAAATATTTCACTGTACTACATCCAGAGTCATCAAGTCCACTTACTATAAAGAAACTTGAGATGTCTTCAGTGTTGACTGGTGTATTTTGGGCCTTGTCGGTGTAATTTATTTTATTATCTGTATATGACAGGGTGAAATAACTAACCCATCCAATGTATTGCATGGTTCAATTCTTAATTTCTTAATTTACATTTTGCTGCACTGAGGTACAGGAATTCCTTTAAGTAAATTGTATCGGTGCCACATGCTGTTTGTTTGACTCAGGAGGTCTATAAAGCAAGCCTTACTTGTAATAAATGTATTACTCACCAAACAATATAGATGCAAGACTGTTTTATTTATACGAAGCACAAGGAGCAGAGGTTTTATCCACATTACATCAACTGAATGTGGGTAATCATCAACATCAATACACATATTAACAATTATAAAGTGGAACTTACTTTATAGACACCCTATACATGATCATGCATGTAAGCATCTGGCTTATACAAGTATAGCTAAATGAGAATGAACCAAATGTGCATCACTAAATAGCAGGGTAGGTTTCCAGACCACCGCCGTGACAGATGATAATAGTCTGGCCAATGTACACTATATACACTATATTTGAATTGAAAACATGGCATGTTAGCATGAAGGTCATCCCCAAATCACTGCTACAACAGCATTTATTATTATGAGAAGGCTTTACACTGAATTTTCTAACATTTCTGTGAGGATGGGCACTAATGTTGAACGGTAAGTCCTGGCTCACATTCCAATTTCAAAAATTCAATCTCAGAAGTATCCAATATAGTTGAGGTCAGAACCAGGTGCATGCCAAGTGTCTCCATCTAATTTCTCAAACCTTGCATTTTCTTTAGGTATTTTGCTTTTGGAGGGCAGGATAGAAAGTGAGACACGGTGGCTCAGCGGGTAACACAGTTAGAAGGATCTGGACTCTATCCTCAGGTGAGGTTTTCTGGTTCCTTTCTGTGTGGAGTCTGCCTGTCCTCCCTGTATCCATGTGAGATTACTTCCCACAGTCTAAATACATGTGTGTTAGGTTACTTGCTGCCTCTAATGTGCCCCTTGTGTGTGAATGTGTGATCACCTGACAATGGATTAGTGCCCTATCTAGGGATGTATAGGGCCTTGGTAGGCAGTGGCGAGTGAGTGAGTGTGGATAGAAAGTTGATTAACTTATTGGAAAAGAGAAAATCTACGACCCCAAATCATAAACAGCTAAGAAAGTATGGAAATTAAAAAAAATTACAAAATATAAAAAATAATCCATTAACCTATTTCATTGAATATATTTCATATTATGTACGGTCAGCTTCATTCATTTGCTGTAAACATCTTGCATTTCAGGAATGTAACACAAAGAAGTTTGTACAGGGACAATTGAGCTAGTAATTGGGCTAGTAATCAAGTAAAAACTGAATAATGATGTGATCATTATTGATTCACACTGATTTCAAATAGGAGACCTGAAAGATCCAGGTCTCTTTTGCGTGTAATCCAGATCCAGGTCACTGTGTGTGCATGTAAAAAAGATTTAAAGAAACATCCAAAATATAATCAGCAACAGGTCCAACACCAGGGTCTGTCATTGTATGGGGCTGGGCCAAAGGTTCAGGTGTGTGATGGCAACATTCTTTTAAAAAGTACATTGATTTTAGAGAAAGATACAACATGGCAGCCTTGAACATGACAGATTTTCAATGGACAATGGAATTTTTAAAACAAAACAATGCAAAACCAACCAAATAAAAACAAGTCAGGACTGAAATACATAAATAATTTTCAATCTTTCAATCCCAACTTTTTCTGTTCTGGTGTTGTACAAAAAAAGATTCAAATTCAAGAATCATATATATGCACAATACAGTGAGCTAGGCTGAACATAACAGAGATTAATGTCTGTATACTCTGGATAAGATAGACATTATAAGGCTATCTGCTATATCTTCTGGGTGGCACGGTGACTCGGTGGGTAGCACTACAGCCTCACAGCAAGAAGGTCCCGGGTTCAATCCCAGGATGGAGCAGCCTAGGTGCTTTCTGTGTGGAGTCTGCATGTCCTCCCCATGTCTGCGTGGGTTTACTCCGGGTTCTTCTGTGATAGGTGTACTGACTGCACAAAAGTGACATTATGTTTTAGTGTCAATTAATGAGTTTGTGAATCTGTGGTATTTACCTTTCTTTGTGTAAATTGTTTCACCTAAAGTGTTATGCACAGTGGTAAAGGTTTTCTCAGGATGTGCTGGAAAACCTACTTTGACTCAGATGTACATGAAGTGCTGCAGTAAAAGCCTGAACAACAATATATAACCAGATAAAAAATAAGCAGAATCTCATCTACTGCACTTTGTTTTACTTAACTTTGCAGAAGTGTGCTAACTTTATGCAACCCAATACTCAGTTGTTCAGTTCAGTTGAGTAATAAAAAGATTCAAGATGTACAGAAACAGAACTAACGTGTGCAGCTGTTTCTTTCTTTTGTTTGTGATTTACTATTTGTGATTTCTGCTAATGCTAACCATGTGTTATACTATAAAGGAAAGGCATATGCATATTTTATGGTGAATGCTGGCAAAGAGCAAATAAGGCCATAATAGAGTGGCCACTACCTTGTTGTTTGCCTAAAACCAAAACATAAAAAGCAGCAAAATCTTCAAAAGGTAGAAGGGTTGATGAGCTCCCAAAAGAGGCTAGGACTTGTGGTTTAAAAGAGGAAGATTTTCGCCAGTGTGTGCAATTTTAATTGCACTCCTATTGCTTGCCCCTAGCCCCTTTCTTTCTCCAACCCACCCACTTTCTATTTTACTTTCTCCCTCTGTCCCTCGTCTTGCTCTATCTCTCCAGCCTTCAAAGAGAAGCTCATTCACTCTATTTTAATTTCATAAAGTAACCCCGAGGATGAAACCAGAGCCACTCATGTGCAAAACTTCTTTATTTCAGAATGACATTACGGTGTTATTGTGGAGAATGACACCGTACAGGTCTCTCAGGATACTCAAAAAACCAAAGTTGAATTCTCAAGCAGTGTCAAAGTACAATGCTCACATACCCATAATAGCTGCTTTAGCGCTCTATTTCTCACAGAGGTTTCTCATGGAAAACACAGCACGAACATTTGAAGCCAGACCATTTTCTATTTACTGCTGTCTATTTTAAATAACTTAGTGCCAAACTGTTAGGTTTATGATTACAGTGTTTAAAGTAGATTTTTTGCTATTTAATGTACAATGCTGTGTAAATTAGGTTCTTGCTGTTAGCTTTGTTTTCCAAATACTTCAATTTTTAACTGTTATAGACAGAACTGTCTCACAACAGAGGTTTTAACTTCAAGGGACTACAAAAGTACAATGTAGTAAAAAAGGCTTTTTGCTGAAATTATAAAAAAAATACATCTGTGTTGTGAAGTCTTTGTGTCGCTGAACAATGTGGTACAGTGACCACAGTTTTGAAGAGCTGCTCCGGTGTCTACAGGAATAAACTTGCCCCATTTTTGTTTGGAATTCCTTGCACTGTTTCCTGTGAAAGGCTCCTGGTGGTCTGAAAGCTTTACACACCAATCTCTTGTGCTCCAGGGTGGCAATGTAAGATGAGTATGATGTGGCATCGGCCACCTTACCCTTTAGCAATAAGCGTTCATCGAGCACAATTATGCCTGACTTTGTTCTCACACTGCCCTTTGTTTGTACTGCAGGAAAATGGTCAAACATGGTACAGTAAAAGAGGTCAAAATGTTTCTTGTGTTTGCTGAAAACACTCCCTATCATGGAGGAAAGCTGGGTAAACTCCGGATTTGAATTCACCAAGGCAGCCAGGGCAAGGAAGGCAGTGATGTACATGTCTATGCAGGGATTGTGTTGCTATCATTCTAAAAACATTGAATACACCCAGAATTGTACATGTTGTTGTAAAAATGTAGGATACTAAACAAGACAATACAAAACTAACCAGTGGTACACAGTATTCCCAGAATGTGCTCCAAAACCCACCTTGACTCAGATGTGCATAAAGTACTGTACTAAAAACCTGCGCAATAATTCTGCAATGCTACTGTAAAATAGTGCTTTATGGTATCTTTCTCATTATGAACAACAAACTCACAATTGCACATTTTTGTAAAAATGTAGGATATTAAACATTTAAGTCATTCCTGGCATTAATTAATTAAGCTGAATCAAGTGCCTTTGAGCAGGCAAATCACCAAACTATTCTGAACCTCAGGCATCTAAGACTTCATTTATGCACAATGTGATAGGGAAAACGAGCAATATGGCACTGCTTAATTATCATCATCAGGATATATAAAATGTCAGACACTGATTCTGATTCAAATTATATACATACCTATTTTGAGTCTTCAGAATCAGTCTTGCGGTTTAACTGTGTATTTGAAAGGAGGCTCTACTACCCTGTTGGACAATCCGTAGCCTGGATAGAAAATGAAATACAGTTGGCAATACAAGTTCTGCATGGTATGCTGTGGCACATTTTTCCTACAGATGTTGCAGCTAGGCTGGGTCCCAGCTGGTCAAATCAAGGGTGGTTTGATGGGTGATAAATCTGGTGATCGGGCAGGCCAAGAAATTGCTTCAATCTGACATTCTTGCAAAACCTTTGCTGTGTGTGCACAAACAATATCCTTCAAACAGTGCCAGTTGGAGTGTTACTTAAGTAGACCTTGTAGCTACTATAACAAGCCTTGTACAATAGTTTATCAACTGTACCTCATAACGTCTACATCAAATTCTATTTATTCAAGTTACTTAACTAAAGTTCATTACTAGTGAAATCTTTTTAGGAGTTACCTAAATAAACATCAAAACTACTACAGCATGTGTGATATTTACGAAAAAGTTGCTTGAGTAAACTACATAACATGGTAAATTTGTAGTTGGATGGAATATATTCAAAATATTATCTGCATAAGTGTAACAAAGTAACATAACGCATTCTGTTCTCCTTTACCTACCAAATCAATGGCTTGTACTGGTCTATGGACCAGAAGGTCTAGGGTTCAAATCCCTCCTCTGCTACAGGTGGGTCCCTGAGCAAGACCATTAACCCACAATTGATTGGATAGTAAGACTGTATTAATTTGTAAGTGGCTCTGGTTGAGGCCATCTGCTATATGACATAAATGTAAACATACTGAGGTGTCTCCATTTGTTAAGCACTGCTTTGGTTTTGCTTTTACATTGATTTCCTCTCAAAAATCTATAAACACAAATTCCACAGAGTAAAAGCAATAACTATAGTTGTTCCACCTGTTTTGTAGCATATAATACTGATCACCATGAAGGACACAAAAGTACAGACTGGAGTCAACATACCATATGTATCTGACCTGGTTCACTTGTTTGCAAGTAGGCCAGTATGCCCTTAGATTCTAATTAGGTGCTTTTATTTTAATTAAGTATTATTTCCAAATGCAATGCCATTATTTTATTTTTATTTAAACCCATGTAAAAATGGCCAAGAAAGCAATGCTGACAATGAATGACACTGTTTACAGTTATAGCATTTAGCATAGACCCATATTCAGAGCAAGTTTTAAATATATATTGTTGGTTAAGGCAATATCCTTTAAGAAGTCTTGATAGGAGGACAGATTTGTCAAGGAAAGATATTTTCTTTTGTGTATTTTTCCAATTTTTATGATACTAGATTTTCTCCACACCTCGGCAGGGTGGCTATGTTATGATTAAGAGAATTTCTAAGTTCAGCAGGGTTTGGCTTTTGAAAAGAGCAGGGCCATTGATCAGACAGAGCTGAGGCCAAGAGTAGAGCTTGGTCTGCAGACTGGATTTGCAGTTAACGCCTGGGTCTGTCCCTAGAGTGTGCAGTCAAACACACACACACACACACACACACACACACACACACACACACACACACACATTCATAATATCATGTCGTCGGCTTCCTGTAGTCTATACAAACTACTTTTAATGTAACATATTATATCAGTTAGCATCAGTTAAAACTGCAGATTATTAGCAGGTTTAACATTTCAAAATTGTCACTGTTTCTAATTTAACAACAGTGACAGGTCTTTAAAGTTGAAAAGAATGTGAAAAACAGATGTGGTCTCTCTGTTCTGAAGGGAGCCTTGGCATAGTGATCAGCTATTCCCTATAAACCTAATGAGACTATAAAAAACTGATACCTGCATGGCAAAGCAATCTTTTTTCAAAAGCAATTCATGTTGCCTACTGATCATTTTCTTTTAAATGTGCATTTTTTAATAATTATCATCGGTCTGCCTTTGCTTGTAGTTTGACATTGCTTCAAAAAAAATAATGTATTTACAAATGAACGTCTTTATCAGAATGGATTTAATTTGATTATAATATTCATAATATTTACATAATATGTTTCTTTTTCCTTTCAGTAGTCTGCTACAGCTAGAAAAGCTGCAGTGTGTGTGTCCTTCAGTTTCTACAGTAATGGGTGAGCGTATGTGTCTGCCTTATCTAGATGTCCTACTTATTGATCGCAAGACATTACTGATAAAGGAGGAGAAGCACTTCCCCCAGCCATCCTCTTTAATAAACAACTCACCACACATACACACACACACACACACACACACACACACAGTATTAGAGAATTGTTCGTTACAACATTGCTCATTTCATGTTTTTAAGTAATATCTGTTTTACAACACTAGCAGATGCTGAACAACTTAAACAAACTTCGTCCCTGTATACAACTACTTAATTAGGAATTTGCCAGTATGCTTATATGTTTCACTTGTTTTTTTAAGATAGAAAGTAACATTCAAAATGCATTTAGTGATTATACCAGTTCGCTTAGCAGTAAAATAAATATAAAACTACAGATCTTTTACAAAATATATGTAAGACTACAATAGGGATTGTTCTGATATTTGCCACAATGTCCCTTAAGATAATTAAGTCCTGATATATGAGCTCTTCAGCAAGCAAAGAGCTGTTGCTAATGCCCAGGATGACTGCTCTGTGCCAAGCAGATGACTAGAAAGCATCCTCCACCACTCCTGTGTCCACGTGTCATTTCCTGCAATCAGTGGAGGCAGTTGAATGTGTTTCATGAATAAGTGATGGGGCTGGGAAAGGGATGGGAACAGTAGAATGTGAGCGAGAGAGAGAGAGAGAGAGACAGAGACAGAGAGAGAGGGGATATAGGTAGAGAAAACAGGAATCCTGTCAGTGCTTGCTCCACTCCATCAGGCATGAGAGGGGCAAGAGGTTGGTGTGCAGTGAGGACACCTGGCCTTTCTATAGCCAGCAGAGCATGCAGATGACAGTCCGCTCTCTGGAGATGAGTTCATTGATGAGTTCATCTCATCACAGGTTCCAGGGCTTGGCCTGAAGGGACAATCACTGGACCAGCCAAAACCTCTCACCCAGGGACACCACTCTGGATCATTATGCCATACAACTGCTGGGCAGTTTTATACAGAGGATTACTGAGAAGAGAGAAGCGAGATTCCCTGCTCACAAGCTGCTACAATGCATTTATCTGTGTCTTATTTGTTATACTTAGATTAAACTTGAGATGATTTTTCACACAAATCTCAATTAAGTTATATATTGCATTTAATAGTTTTTAAAAAATCTATACCAGATATTAGCAAAATAAAGTGGAAAATGGCTTAAAGAAAAACACCAAGAAGTCTAAGCAAGAACCTAAGAGCAAGATACCCTGACCCCTCTGCATGAAAATAGGCAAATAGAATAAGTTCCTAAGAGTTTGTGTTTAGCAAAATATTTAAAGGATTTAAAAAGAGGTGGGAATTCCAGCAGTTCTTAATTCGCTGCTTTCTCAGTAAGTGTGTGTGTGTGTGTGTGTGTGTGTGTGTGTGTGTGTGTGTGTGTGTGTGTGTTTTGGTTTCTACATTGTTTACGTTTTGGTTTTACATGGTTTATGTTGATTACCAGCTTTTTCCAACTAATAACTTATGTCAAAATCACAGTCAGATTATTCATAATGTCTTACTTGTTATAAAATCCAATTTTTAATCTACTTTAGGGACATTTAAAGGTGCTGTTGATTTTTAATTGCCACGTGCTCTGGCTGTAGGAAAAGATGTAAAAGCTGATGTGGTAACACTATTTTCTGTCATTTAATTTAGGGAATGGCTATATGTTTGTATATGAATAGTAAAGTGTGGTAGGATTGTGATACCTTACTCCATACTTGATTGTCAGCCTTGATCATTGCTCATAAAAGTGACCGCATATATCTTTCCCATAATATGGTCTTTTTAGTGTTTTAACTGAATTATGCATTATAATATACCAGTAGTTCTTAATTGTTTTAAGGTGATGGATCCCTTTGAAATTTGGTAAAAACCATTGAACTCCTCACAGAATATGCACATATAGACATTAGACTAAGTTTACAGGTCACTGCTCTACACCTAATTCGGTGTCTGCAATAAAACACAATTTCTACCTTTTTTTTTAGTAAAAACTGTAAGGCTGGCCTTTTCATTTTCACCATTTCCAAAATGTGAACACACTCTACTCCATACATTCTCACACATACACATAAGAATTGAGACAGCTACAGACATTGCCCTTAACTTAAGGTGTCACACACAAAGCCTCCTCCTTGCTGTGCCATGTCAAAATGAAAGAGTAAACAAAGAGGCCCAATTCCCACATCTGCATTAATCATTCAAATGACGTATTGGCATTCTTTAGAGTCATCTGCCTTGCTTCCAAATTAACACCTCCAGGTTCAAGGGAATAGAAATTAACTGAATTATCTGGCAGGCGCAGATGTCCTATCGTTCCTCCCCTCTCTCTCTCTCTCTCTCTCTCTCTCTATCTCTCTCTCTTTCTCTCTCTCTCTCTCTCTTTTCTCTCTCTCACTCTCTCTCTCTCTCTCTCTCTCGTTCGCTCACTCGCACGCACTCACTCGCACACGCACGCACACGTACGCTTGTATGTTTATTGGAACTTTCTATTGACATTGTAAAACTATTCCAAGATTTATATTCTTATGGAACATATAGTTTCTGCAACTACAACACACACACACACACATCCTGGCTAATATGCAGCTGTAATGGTCATGATACAGAAAAGTGCTAACGGTCACAAAGTCCTACACCTCATGAGTAATAAATGGGATTCATATCAGAATGAGAACAATTGATATTAGAGTACTGGTGTTTCATACTATACTAATATAGACTATTAAGGTATATAATAGGGTTAGGGATATAATATTATTCATCTATTTATTTGTTCCCGCGTGATTATGGTTCAGTATGTTCATGAGTCTATTGTCTTCAATTGTAAAATACCTGACTTTCAGATGTTTCTCTATTTGTTTGTTTTGCCTTTTTCTCTCCTCTTTAATTGGGCCAATGGAATAAATGGAGCTACGGCATCTCTCTCACAAATTAGGTGGCTCCTTTGAATGCCTGTATTACAGCATCCGTTGGAGCACTTCCCTGTGAAAATGCCCCTTCACTGAACAATTAATTATTGTAATGATAGGCCAGTATTCAACATAGCTTTTTACAATCGTGCAGGAGAAAGAGAATGTCAAGCCCATAGTGTTAGAAGTGACCCATATAGAGTGTTAGAGGTGATAATAACTTAGACAGCTAGTTTTGAATATGGAAGTGTGTACAAAGCCAAAAAGAGTGGACTATATCCACTTGTCCACTTTCAAACCAGTTTAAGAACAACATATTCAGATCAGAGATTTATAGTGCACTGTATATGAATGATACTTACATATAGTCATTTTCTAGACATTCTAATTCAGAACAAATAACACAACATTGTGGGCATGGTTGAATCTCAGATGAGGATGTACCAGATGTCTGTAGCTGCCTCAATTCTTATGTGTACCACGTGCAGGGAAGGCAGAGGCAGACACAACATGCAGGAAATACCAGGTTTATTGTAACAGAATAAACAGAAAGTAAAGCATAACAAGACGACGGGCGGAAGAGATCAAAGGCTGGAAGCCGGAAGGGACGGTAGAAAATCCTACCTCATACCTCACCTGCATCAAACACAGAACAAAGTCCAAATCATGATGTGTAACAGAGAAAGCTTCATACCACATGAACGCGGGCGAAGCCTATAGGTAGTCCTCGCTGATCCGGGACAGGTATGCACAATCAAGGCACGCCTGCGCAGTCACCAAGGAATGGTAGTACCCACCCCCAAAAGCTCATACAGGGCTATGACGATTGGGTAGCAGCACAGGCGTCTGAGGGCACCACAACCTGCCTGCTCCCCCTTAAGTGTGGCAAGGGTCCGGAGAGTCCCACTACATCCTGCCAACACGGAGCAACCCCGGAAACCTTATCCGGCACATCATACATTTGTACCTCATTACTTGCCATGAATTGCCATTCTCCCTACTTTTTTTAATATGATTTGTTGGCCTGAAAAGCCGTAATACATGTTTCTTAACAAACAAAGTTGATCAGACAGCACATTAAATATCTTATTTTTTATATAAAAACAAGTACATGTAAGGAGCACTATTTTGTTTTGTACGTTTGCAAATTCCTTACATCCCATGTTCCTGATTTGGGGTTATATATCAGTATTGTCTGGTCCAAATTGAAATTCAGAAGGTGATTTGCCTTCCAGGATGAGATATCAGAAAGACGTATACCTGTTTTAACACTTGGGAGGTGGATGGAAGGAATGAAAAGTAAAGTCTGCTATTGTCTTCAAAACAGTGATATGAGAAGCCATGCAACCTAATAACTGAACTCAGCGATTTACTGTGAAGGCAAAAAAGTAGTGGACCAAGTCCTAATTCCAGAGGGAGCACTATAGAGATTCTATGAGGTGAGGAAAGTGAACCTTGCCAGGCTTGCCAAGTTATTTGGTGAAGTTGTCATCAAAGGTGTTGTCTTGGTGGTGATAGTGTGCAAGTCATGTAAAAGGTGCCAAAAAGGCAAATGACCATAGACATGACAGTAGTTCCAACAGACAGCCAGCTTCCGGAAATAAGATTATAAGACATTTATTCTCACTGATGAAGTTGCCAAGTATATAATATGGTCGACAGACCATAATCCAAAGTTAGCAAGGCACGAGCACAGCAACAGCATTAAATTTAATAGAATGTGAAATAATCCAAGTCTCAGTGACAGCCAAGAAGCGAAATGATAGGCTATTAGCACTGGCAGTGATGAAGCTGATTAACTGGTCCAGAGACCCATAGACACAAGAAGTTCCGCATCTATAGCCCTAATGTTAACAGTGTTGTTACGGCTTAGGAGGGAGGACCCAAGAATGAGTGTGCTGAGAGCACTGAAGAAACCGTACGGGGCGCGTCCCAAACGGAGCAGCCAACCGAACGGAGTGACGCTAAGCGGTGTGGAGGAGTGAGGCAAAAAGCCTCAGGAAACCCTGATACTTCCCTGACCGGCTATGTTACCTCAATGGTTTCCCCCTTACTCATCCGTCTGCAATAAAAGCGCTGAGAAGTCACCGACTAAGTGTTGAAAATGGGCGTTTATAAAACGCGATCGCTGGCGACACGTAACGCGTTGCGTGCGAGAGATCAACCGTACTGTGTGTGACGAGGTGACGTTGAACAGCGCTAAGACCCCACTTAAGTAATGGATCCTCCAGGTGTTTGTCATCACGGGATCTAAATCGCCTCACCCATTGCTCTGTAGCTGCACTCGATGAGGATGGTGGCTCCCACGGGCGTGCGAGGTAGTACTCCTAACAAGTGTCATTTGCCCATTTTTGTTGTATTTCTGCCTTGTCATTCTGCAACAGAGAGACTAGTTCAGAGCTGTACAGAGTGACTTGGTCACCTCCACAAAACATGTAGTAGACACATTACTCCCAATAAATTGGGAAATAGGCAAATGTTTTACTTCTGTTAATGGATTGGCATTGCTAGTGCATTCAGCACAATGTCCAATAAGTGCTTTCTTCTATGCTAAATGCACCTGCACGCAGTCCACTCCATTCTTTGGCAGTGAAGCTTATGCATTTGGGCGTGGCTTTAAATTATGCATAAAGAGCAGTTTGTCCAATAAGTGTTGCTCTTTATTGTTAATACAGCAAACACAGTTGTACAATAGACAGCCAGAGTTCCGCGGTGGTGGAGCGGGCTCCCTTCCACTGCCGGATCGGGAGAGTCTCTCGCTGTCTTTGGTAGGCTCCTGGGGACAGAGCTCTTCGAAGAACACCTACTCTCCTAACACCTCTAACAAACTAACTACTTCTAACCTGATCTTTTTCTTTCTCTTCTCTACTTCTCTTTGACCTCCTTAAGGCCATATCTAAGATGTTTTACCTTTAACTTGTTTTCATTTTGTACTTAACTAATGTAAGTCACTTTGGATAAAAGCGTCTGCCAAATGCAATGTAATGTAATGTAATGTAATGTAATGTAATCCATTGGCTTTCTGAGCATGGATTAACCCGATCAGGGTATTCACAGAAGATTTCGCACACAGGAAGTGCTTTTCATCAGGAGTTTGAGTGTAATTAATCAATAATGTTTCACTGAAATAACTGGTCATTTAGTTTTCTAAAACATTGTATTCAACAAAGATTAATGAATAATGTAGACCCTTTGATAAACGTTTCTTCGGCATATTTTAATGAAGATGTGGGGGAAGCCAAACTTCCCAACTAAATTAAAAAAACAAAAGGCAAACTAATAGTCTTAAACATTAAGAAGTACTATGTATATATTCAATAAGATCTATTAAAATTAAAACTATGAAAATTAGCCTGGCATTCCAGTCTAGCATTGTATGCTGGAAACCACTGAGGACACAAGCCAAATAGGCTGCTGGTGTGACAATGTTATACAACATTTTTAAAAAAATTATTACGTGAAATCATAATGTGGATTAAAGTTGTTAAACCTACCAGTTCTGTTACATACTTACATATTTTGTTTGAGCTGATCTTAATAATGCCATCTGCAATATGTTACACTTGTCACTGTGATGACTGTCACTAGTTATCCCTCAAGTTGAGCTAGCACTGGAACCAGTTCTAATATTTGACTGCTTTTTCAGTGGAAAAATCCTGTCATTTTTTCCTGGGATTATTGATTTATGCAATAGTACTTTTTTTAGCAATCATTTACATGGAGTTTTATCTTCAGTTTAAGTCTTATTTAAAAGCTCATTGAATTATTATAAGTTATAACTTAAAATGAGTTATTTTTATATGTTTTATTTTATTTATGTTTTAAGTGCCAGATTAGGCACTTCATCCCATACCAGCACAGACATTTTGCTGGTATACATTGGGTTTTTCATCTCTCCTACTGCTCTCATTCTTCTGGCGCATATTAGCTCTGGTATATTTATACACTGAAAAACACAATTCCCATGCCATACAAATGAAAGAACCATATGCCATTAATTCATTTATATCTAACTTATCAGTTTAAGTTTTGGCTTGGTGCAAAACAAAACTAGATGTTTGTATAAAGTGTAGCAGAGTGTGGTGAAACTCAGATCTGTTTGGAATGATTGCTAAAATAAACCCAAACAATGCCCTTTTTTGGGGCAGAGAGGAAACTAAACCAGGGAATAGATGGACAGTCTAAAAGATTAAGTCTCAGTGGCTCCAGAGTGTTATGATCCTGAACTGGGTCACTGCTTTCTCGGCTCCACTCCTGCATTCACTGCCTCTAAGCATTCACTCCACACTCTAAGCCTCAGCATGTACATCCTAGCCTGTAAATTGTGGTGTGACATGTGGCACAACTGTCCCTGTCTAATGGCAGTTGTCAGTTTATACGTGAAGAATAGTTTAAACACTTGCTATATTAACCATATGCCCATCCTTTTCATAATTTTGATGTGGTTTGGATTAAGATGTGGTTAAATTGTATAATCCTCTGTAACACTGTATTTGAACATTTTCGCTTCTCATGGACATTGGCACACAGCCCCCTTTCCTCTCCAGAAGCACCATGTTTTGACAGTCATTAAAAGTGTACCATCTATATGAGTGAGTGCATGAGAAATAGAAAGGGAGAGAGAGGGTGAGGGAAAGGTGGCTAGATGGATGGATGAGTGGAGAAAAGAAGTGCTGTCACTTTAAGGAAATTCTTGAGGCGAAGCCAAGCCAGTGACAGCACCAGTCCCTTGGCATCACATGATGTCTGCCCTGGGTTCTATTTGCATACCATATTCAGGGCATGGTGCTCCTTTTTTATTGTTTTTAATCAGTGCAGAATGTCAACAAAATAAATGAAGTTGCAAGTGAAAGTGAAATTTTTATCACATTGGGGATGCGCTTTTCCTCCCATTCATCACAGGCCATACTGAGAGAGTGAAATTTCTGAAAATGTGGTAATCAATGGAGGAACTCCATATGGCGGGGATCAAAGGTGTCACATAGTGTGTGGTTCTGTTTTATTGCCAGCCAGTACTGTTAATTGGACAACAAGATCAGAGGCAATATTAAAATCCAATTAAATTGATATGAACAGATTGCCAAGTGATGTACACTAATGTATAATTGAGTATCAAGCAAATGCGAGTCAGCCGTCTTGTGCTCCTACCTTCTGAATAAATGATGGAGCTGTAGAGGACAGAAACAAGTTTGCACATTAGCTTCAGCACACTGGGTTTCCATGTGCTACTTTTTTCTGTTTTATCCACTCCTCATTTCTGAAAATCCCTTTAAAATGCTTCTTTCTAATTTTATATTTTTTAATGTGAATGCATGTCTTTTTTGCATGGCACAAGCACACATGGTTATGCAATGTATTATATATATGCGTATGCCAGACAAAGAAAGAAAAGATTGGTCATTGATGATGAAAATTCATTACATTGGTAGCATTTTAAATGCAACAATATCATCTTTTTGATGATGAAGATGATGATGATATCATCTTTATTATTACTAGTGTAATAATTTAATGTTTTTACAGGAGCATTACAGGAGCTAGATTTCAGAACACAGATGTTTTGACAACTCATATGAAGCCCAGCAACACAAAAAGCGAGCATTTAAAAAAAAAATACTAAATAAAGATGGACCGGATGGGTTGCCTCTATTTAACAGACCACTGAGGGCTGGATCAAGGTGACATTTCCCGATAAGGTACACTTGGAAGGCAGCCCAAAATAATCAAAGTTCATCAAAACCCCTTCATTTATTAATTGTATATTTTTAGTGCAACCTTAGGGCTTATAGCAGACGTTCTAATACATGGCACTGGGGGATGATAAGGAGATTTACATATCTAATTATAATGACATTTGAGGGGCCGTGTGATGGTTGATTTATTTTAATTCCTGTCTCCACTATTTGGCTGTTTTGGGGGCTGTCCAGACGGAGTATGAGGGGTGAGGAGGCATCCATAATGACAGCAGAATGCTGCTTCATTAAGGCTGATGGAAACTGGGTGGAGCAGGGGCTTCAGTGTGTGCCCGCCTCGGTGCCCGCGGCCATGCCCACACAAAGGGCTTTCAGAGCAGGTGCTAACAAGGTCACGGTGCCTCCAAACCATCTGGGCAAAGCTTGGTGCAATGTCACCAAGTCTGTCTTTGTGTAGAAAGCCTTCCAAAGCAATCAAAAATAGTACGAAAAGAATTTTTAAAAATCACACTTTTATGGAGAACTGTGAATTGCTAATAAGCCCAACAAATGAGTACTAATTGATTAAACGCAATCTGTCTCCATTGTGCAGCAAGCAGTTGGGGTACGGATAACAAATATGATTTTTTTACTAAGCACTAATTATTGGCATTCTTTTAAATGAATCCTTATCTTTGTATTAATCCCTCGGCACCATTATCTTGAAATTTGAAACCTACACATCAACATAACTACCATTAAATCTGTGAATATCAACAAGTCTCATTGGCTAAACATAAGTTTTTATGTTAATGATCCCGTCTGCTTCTGGGTTTGATAAATGCTAAGCTAATGCTAATGTCTCCTTATTTTAGTCAGAAAAAACACAAACCAACTATTGTATTCTTGACAACACAACTCATATTTGTTTATTTTCTTTTTGAAAAGCTGTTTAAAAATATTAGGCTAAACTGTCAAATAAACAATATATAGATTGGGGTTTCTTTTTCTGATCTGATGATTGGAAAACCTCTCAAATTGGCAGAGCCTTGCAACCAGCTCTCAGTCAATAAACACTAAACAAGAATCAGAACCATGACTGGCTTCTCAAACCTTAATAATTCCAGTCCACAAAACATACAGCTTATTTATATTATTTGCACTTTTCAAAAATAAAATAACAATATGTAAAGTATATAGGATATGGCTGACCAATAAAGTTAATTGGTCATATTTGAACATATGTGCTTCAACTATGTTTAAATTACCATATAACCATATACCATTGGTAAACACAAACAAAGTTTGTAACAAAGTTACAATTAGTATGAATTTAGGAAGCTACATTTAACAGATATTCAATCTTGTCACTGTCAATTATGACTTTTGGGCCAATGAGTATTAAAACATACTAATACAGAAATGCCCTTTCTTAAGCTATATTATTTTAGCATTAATGCATACAGGAAATACTTTTCTGTCATAGTCATCTGATTTGCTTGAATTGCTTATTAATATTTATTTAAGGAACATTATCCCAAAATGTTCTGACAAAGAAACTGCTTTACATCAACTGCAATGGTATTAAAAGGCTGTCAAAATTCTATGCATGTACTGCACATCCAACAATCCCTGGTATATTTCACCTGAATGGAATGACATTCAGTAAGTGGTTGAAAAGGGCTGAACTGACTATTTTTCATGTGGGAATCCTGTCTCTGCTTTGAAATAACAGCATTATCTTGAGAAAATCTCAGATTAGGAAGACAGGTAAGAGCATGGCCATGCTCCGGGAGGTAGTGTGGGAAGGAGGGAGTGTAGGGAGGTGGCTCAGTAGGGGGCAAATGGTATCATGCCTGGCCACATCTGAGGCCCACTGTAACTGGCAAAGCCTCATGAATGGGCCTGCATATGGCAGAAAACAGCACCTACATCCCAGTCCCAGAACAAATATAATTTTTTGTCTAGCTTTGATCATCCTCCATGTTAACCAGCTATAATTAACAGCTAAATAGTATGTAATTACTGGACTTCAGTGTTCAAGGGACATTCACTTTTTCAGAGCTTGTGTACATGCATCTGGGTATCTGAAGTGTCTAGAAACTTTTTCTGAAACTTGTGCTTGTTGTATTGTATGAATATATTAAAGTAGAATTGTAACATTTTGTATACATTTAAAACAACTAAAATAAAATTTCAAAAACTGAAATGAAAAACCTGATTTGGAAACTGATCAGACTCCAAAATTTAGGGCCACCCTTTTTTATTACAGTCATTAGTTTGTTTAGATATGGCTCAACCAAACCTATACTTAGATTGGGTACATTATATTTGCAGAATTGTTCAAGTTCAGTCATGGCAGTGTGTATAGGTGTATAGGATTGTTATTAAGCTCGAAGGTGAACTGCTTGCCAGTCTTCAGTTGTCAAGCAGAGGAGCTGCATTATTTTTGGAGTATTTGGCAGCATCCATTTTCCTTTCAATCCTAACCAATTACCTTCTCTCCAGTTAAGAAAAGCAACCCCACAACATAATCTTGCAACCACTGCGCTTCACAGTAGGCAACTGTACTGTTTACCGAAATAAGTTAGTAAACTTTTACCACATTGCATCTTAAGTCAGTCCCCCATACCAAACGTTGTGTAGTTTTTAGTGGCTAGTAATTTAAGCAAGGTGATGGTTTGCCACACATTTTTTGCTTTTTAATAATAATCTAAATTGTACTAGTTAAACATTTTAAATTAAAAAATGGTATCCTTCTTCTAACTTGTGCCATTCATTTTTTATTCTGAAGTGTTTAAAATCACTATATGGTAGTATGTGATGAGACCCAACTTGTGTGAAAAAAACATATTTCTGCATTTGATAAAATCTGTATCCAAATTAGCATGGGCACTACTTCAAGTAGGTTCAAGTCTAACCACTGACAAGGGGAGCACTCCTTGGCCCTTGAGAAAACCCATCCGTTGCTTGGATTGTAACTTGTAACATACACTATTTACCCACAAAACTTAGGAGATCCCCCAAAATGAAATGATCTCATAATGAAATGTCCCCTAATTTTTGAGAGCAATATACCAGTCACTCTGGGTATGATCATCTGTTAAATGCCTGTAAATATTTCCTTGGCCCTAAAACTCTGAAATCTACTTGCATTTTAATATGCATACAGTGTCACTTTCATCTACACCTGACATTTACAATTTATGTAGCTTATAAGACATTTTAGAAGGGAAGAAGGTTTAAAGAAGAAGACCATTCACAGCAATGTCTGGAATACACTGCTGTACTGGTTCATTGAGAGAAACAAGGACACGGACTGCAAATAGATCAGCTGAGTACCCTGAGCATTGTAACTGAGGTAAGAGCATAGTCTAGAATGCATATGTACATTGATTAAAATTAAGTCTTATATTCAAGAAATAATCAAATACAAGACATGAAAACAGAAAATCAATACTATTTACCCAGCTAGACACATCAAGACAAAGATTCCCTAAATTGCTCTAACAGGTCAGCCATAACCTAAAACCATAAAACATAACCCTACACCACTCACACTATTTTTGACCCATGGTGAACTGTTTTAAATGGAAAGTTAGTTTTAGTAACTCAGTTATAATGATTGAGTAGCAAGTGATATATTCATGGCGGTGAACATGTATGTCGAACTGGACAAGAGGTGCCAAATATTGACTGTTCAGTAGAGTGTATGGTCATCAAAGTGTGCCAAAACACATTGACAGCGATGGAAAGGATCAGACTTTCCAGCAGTTCTTGTGGGATCACCTTTATATACATTTTGAAATATCCCATAATTTTTGTGAACACTGTATTTATGGTTGCATTTCCCAACATGTACTGCAGTGACCTCCTACTGAGGGGCAGAATGCACAGCATGTACACATAGAGAGTGTGTACTTTTATGGAGCTAATGATAGCCCAGTATTCCTCACCTCTGACCTCTCACCTGTCAACACTGTGGCTTTCACCATTTAACATAAGTAGAGGCTATTATAAATGGCTAAGCAAGGCCAATTATCTAACTTTTTTTTTAAATGCTGATCCTGATAAAACTGAAGCTTTTCAGTCTTTCATGCAATTGTTATTACTGCTAAAATTGTACAGGGCATCACACATGTTTGGACACTGGAGAAAAAGGAAGAGACTGAAACAGGTTCAACTACAACAGCTCCTCTAGCAGGACCCCAAGCACCGTAACTTTATATCAAAGACTGAGTGTTGAACAGCGAAAGGAACTACATTAATTATTAAAGATGGCTTGGTAAGAAGCTGTGAGCCTGTTGTAAAGACTTCTTCCTCCTGTTTTCAGTTGTCTTCTTTTAACCTTTGTATTGCACAAGCCTACACACACTGTTCTGAGCAGCACAGCTGATGGACACTAAAGGAACACATTGTTGTCTACATGTGTCTGTTCATTTAGAGAGTGCATTTGATGACTTCATCTCCTAAAATTGTGTGTGCGCTCTTAAGCATCCCAGGCACTTGGGCTTGGAATTGTTTATCAGCTGCAGTCACAATAGAATCTACTAGACAGTCATTTTTGAATCACAGCATTCCTCAAATTATTCTGTATTTGTACACTAGAATTGCCTATTTCAGGGTAAAATAACTAATTCAAAAATTCTTCTCGAAGACACATCACACCGCATATGGCATATGCACTGTATTTCGTCCTGCAATCACCTAGAATCTTTAGGCCTCCACCTTTCAATCAATTGCCTCAGTGTGAGTATATGGCTTCTGGGCTTTTGTGTTCAATGAGATGGTACTGGTTTTAACATGTGTTTAAACAAGCACTGCTTTACAGGGCTTCTGTAAAACACCCTCAATTGACTCTTCACTGAAGAAAAGAGTGAACTTTAATTAGTGTGTCATTTGTTTACTCTGGCCAATGAACTTTGACCCTCAGAATGACTAAAGCATCATTCGAAACATCCACTGTCACGTGTCAATGGGCCATTTACCACACACAAATACAACCACCAGCTATAACTTGCTTTAAAAAACCCTGTTTATTGGGTCCAATAAAAGTGTGTTCCCTGGGGAAGAACAGATGACAGTTATATTTCGGCCATGCTAGACTGAGTGCTTAGCAATACTGCTATGATTGCAGTGCTTGATGTGTCTAGACTGAACAGCTCTGTGAAAGCATGCAAACACCAAGCCAATGTCAAACTTGCATCAACTAAGACAGATTGATAATTGTTTCCTCTCATCTGATGTCTGGCTTAAAAAGTTACACTTGAACATTAAAGACTTAAAAGATTTAAGCTGGTGGGCAATATGAACATACGGTCTACAATTGCATGAATGGAAATTACTGTGTCATATCGGGAGGTGGGAACCGTCTGTATTTGTAATAAAAAAAGGTGTTATGGAAGACAAAGCCCATGGGTTTGTCCTAAATGGCTTACTGCCATACTACAAGCTTTTGTTTTAGTATACTTCACTGTCAAGTGATTACCAGGTACATAAATGTCTTGAGGGATTAGTAGTTTATTCTTTCATAAGGTGTACTGGCTGGAGTTAGGTTAAGCGCAGAGTATATACTGTACTATGCAATATATCTCTGGATTAGATCTGAAATTCACTGTTTTCTTTTTTGTTTTATGGTGAAAAAATAAATGGCCCACATGACTATTTTTTTCTTTACATACTGTTTTGTAGGTAATATCTGTTCACAGACAGACAAACGAGCTAGTCAAGTGAATCTGTTAAAACAACCTGTTCTATTTTTTCGTGTTCTTTTGGTTTAAAAGTCCAGCTTGGTTGGATATAAGATACTTGGCAGATTTTCTCAACAGTTTTATTTTTTATTGGGCCTCATAGAACTCCATTCATTAACGGGGAACTTTATAAACAAATGTATGCATTATATGTGATTTTGGTGAAGAGAGAATTCCCACATAAATAAACTCCAAACAAAATTAAAAACAAGTGGCTTATGCAGGAAAATATGTTCTTTCAAAGTAGCACTGCTTCAGTTATCTTCAAAGTAGAGGACACTACTCTAAACTCTTTAAAGGTGAACAGAAACCTTTATTTTCTTTTGCAAATAACTGACTTAGACCTGACTCTGTTTCATCAAGCTTGTTGGGGATGAAGTTGCTACTTTACTATTGCTTTATATTAAAGAAAATGTTTCCTTGTTTATAATTTATTATTTATTATTCAGTTGATCTTTTTTTAAGGTTTTGCTTTGGTATCTCCTGTACAATGTTTGTAGATGACTAACTTTCATCAGAGTTTATTTAAATAAAACAGCAATGACATGACATTACAATGGTAATGTGTTTTTCTCATATCAGAAGGAGGATTTAAACCCTTAGACCCTGGTCCATAGTTCAGTACCTTAACCACCAGGCCACCACAGTTATCACCTCTATTAGCAACAAAGTAGTAGATTTAAAATAAGTCAATGCTTATTTATCTTATAATTCGGCTTTAGTGTCAGACAAAGCACACCATGAAACAATAGAAAGTGCCTCCACACAAGTAAGGAAGAAGATCCTTTAGGGAGTCAAGGCTTCACTGTGCCTGCAAATAACAGGCAGGCAATCAATAATTATGTCCAATTTTCCACTGTTTTAGTCAGATGTCATTAAAGGTACAGTTTCAAATAGAAATAAGTAAGGAAATTTCCAGTGAGAAACAATGGAAATGGTTTACCTCATGCTAAATATATGTAATCGTAGCCATGTTCCAGAATGAGATACTGTACGTCCAGATGGCGATGGCTTGACTTTACACTGTTGGCAGTTCATTAGGTATAGTTGTCATACAATGCTATGTACAAATTACCAGCCACAATCTCTCCCATCTATCAATGGTAGGGGCTTATAAATATCATACTCCATTGCTGACCTGATACTATTTTTCTGGATTTTCAAATTTCCCACATAAAGATGAGTCTTCACCAGTACACATATGAAGTGGATCAGCAAATAAATAGCTGACAAAAATTAATAATACTTTTACAGAATTTCATCAGCATTAGTCAGGTGTGACAATAATGGTCCACCTCCCCAATAATATGTTCTTTTGTTGTATCCTCCCAATGATGGACATAGATATATCTCAAATATTAAAACACATAAAATAATCTTACATAAAATAGAAAACTAGTATAAACACTCTCGATTGGAAACAGATAAAAAATAGATAAAAACTACAATCTTATGACTAAGCTGCAAATACACACAATTAGAAGCTGACTGTAACTGACTAAAGCTAGTTCATAACAATGTTATTGAAATTTATGCACAATGTTGTTGAAATTAAAAATGAATCATAGAACCCTCTTTGTGAAAAATCTTGTGATGAAAGGAATGGATGACAAAGGGATAGAGTAAGACGGACAACCAAGTTCTAAGTGATTCAGTGCTGAATAACAGCAACATGTACTGCTGTGTTTAATTTTTCTAATATAAGCAGAGAAAATATTATGTTACATTCATATACAATTGTTCAGCTTTTTTTTGTTTTATTTTCCTAAAAGTTGCAATTCTTAAAATCATTTTTCTGAGTGATTATGAAAGCTTTTATTTGATCTTTAAGTTTATATTGACCTTTTTATCTGAACTGCTTATTTCATTTAAAATTAGCTTGTTTTATTTGAACACTTTTTGGAGTATTTTACAAACTATACTTGATTTAAAAATGAATATTTAAGACTGACTTTTTCTGTTTGACAATTACAGTAGTGCACACCTAAAAATAATCATAGAAAATGGATGGGTAACAGGAGGTTACATTTTATAGTTATCCCATGCATAGTTTTTCACATAAATGTAGTGAAAGCACGTGTTGTCCCTGTGTGTAGATCTAAATGTCTGGATGCGCTGGACGTCTGTGCAGTAACATTCATCGTTCAAATAGCCACAATGTCTGCAGGCCCCAAATGTCAATAGTATTATCAGACGGTTGTTTTGGTCAAATTTACATGTGACAGCACCAACATGGGCGCACTTCTAAAGAGCAGGAGTTCAGAGCAGTCAGTGCTTATATGTTCATATCGATAAGGCCATGCTCAAAGGAGAAAAGAAATGCATTTGCAATGTCAAAGCTGGACAAATTCTTCGGTACCTCCTATGAGGTCTCCCTTCCTCTAGGCTTCAAGGGGAGGCAAAAAAGAGGATAAAAAGGGGAAGAACCGATTATAAGGCCATTTGCTGCCACTGGCAGGGTGACCAGTTTAAGTAGATGGAAATCTCTTGCACCCATGACATTCTGCATGTTCCTTACACAGAATTTAGGTGTTTCTGATACTTAATGTAATTTTAATGTGTGCCAAGTACATGGCATAAGACCATTTGATTGAACATACACATTTCTGTTACTTAAATTGTCATTAAATACATTAAGTAATTCTATTTTTACTAGATAGAATGTTCCTTAAAGTGCACTAAATGTTACTGAGTGTAAGGAGAGAAAAACGTAAATGCAAAAATAAGCAGAAAATAAATAGAAAAAAATTGATTGCCTAAGATTTTTTGCACAGTACTGTATTAAATTTGATTAAACTATTTAATTTTGCATGAGCATCGAAGCAATCTGTAGTACAAACAATTGTTAGTATACGCATAGCATATTTAGACAGTGATAAGTATATTTCGATTTCAGCTTCCTGGCCCTCCTGTATCAGGATAAGCATTACTGCTTACAGGTTCTTACAGGAACACTTACAGGTGGATTGAATGCCAAGAGCGAACAAGGCTAGTTGTACAGCATCACTGCGGGACCTCACAGTCATATTTCAAAGTCCATAGGTAAAGCCTGCTCAGAAGATTATACAATGTTTTTGCAACAAAGAGGGACAAATTCCATATCCTCATGTGTTTTGGATTTTAAGTGTTTGGGTGTGCACACACTTTTGGCTATACAGTGTATAACATACATTATTATCTGTTTGATTTAATAGTGCTCCTTACTTATCTTGCTGCATAAAATGTTTCTGAATTCTAAAAATGCTCTCATTTAACATTGTAAATTTGAACATGCAGATTAAAAATTACATAGAAACCTTAGATATGGACTTACAGTCATGTGAGATGTATGATTTCACAGTGCCAGTGACTGCTATAGTGTAGAAGTGTCTGTGGAGCTGTTGGACTATGCCAGGGGGCATCCAGGGAATAATTGGCTGACTGGCATATTGAGAATGGGAGGTGGTCAGTGAACTACGCACACAGTGACTCATTAGTGACCAGCACTGAATTGAATATAGAGATACATAATAATAAAAAAACGATTAACATTTAAGCTGAGAGGCTGTGACAATATTACCAGAGCGGGTTAAAGAAAGGAGACTTCATAGTGTCAATTAGTCAAAATGGCCACAAAATACAGTATGGTACACTGAGGAAGGAATGGAACGGCCAGGAATGGACTGAAAACGTTCTAGAGTAGATATGATACCAATGGAGAATAAGGAAATTCAGCTTGCCCTGTTTGGCTCAGAAAGTCATTCAGACCAAAGGAACAGTCAAACTCCAGAGGCCCATCAGTGAGTATAATCTAGGTGTTGTGCATGGTACAGCAACAATGGCAAGTATTTTACCTATTCAATAGTGTAGTATTATTTAATAAGTGATTGGAGTCCAAGAAAAAATACCGAGATAAGTGCTGAGGGCAAAATAATTCTTAGCAGTGTGCATTTGATAATGTCCATACTAGAAAACAAATACCAGAGGCAGCTTAGGAAAGAACATACACCTAAAGGAAGAGCAAAATATTTAATTAAAACAGCAAAATGACCAACAACATCTTTGAAACAATAGAATCTGTGATCTTAATCTAGGCGAAGTGCAAGGAAAAAACATTGCCTCAGCATCTCATTTTATCAGCAGCATTAATTTGCTCTAAAGAACAACAAATCATTTTCTTTTTACTCTTGTGAGAATGTATTACTTTTATGTTCTTCTCAGACAATAATTATATATTTATATATAGAATATGCAAAAAAGGAATCAAAACATTGGAAGGCAAAGTGATTAAATATTAAACAATGCAGTAATTCTGTTACCTAAAGGGATGCCTTTCTTTTTCTTCTTTACCCCCATAAGTCCCATTTTTTTCTCTTCTGTTTCTCTTTGTACTGAAAGTTCCTTTATAGCAAGCTGTGCTCTGAAGGCATGTATAGCAGACCCAGACAAAGTTTGTCTTAGTTATGCGAGACAGCCTGGTCTTTCTGCAAAGCTAACGTGTCATTACTTGCCCTCCCCCAGCAGCTATGGAGAAATGGAGAAAGGGAGGACACTCTATAACCACACTGACCCTAACACTCAGGAAAGTATCAGCAAGCATTTAAAGGGGAGAGCCATCTTCACCCACCATAACTGAGACACTGCTGGGTGTAGGGGTGACAGTCCATTCCAGCATGGTGCTATTTTTGTAATTTGGCTGAAGTAACACAAGGAGAGGGTGGAGAGGTGAACTGGAGGTGGAAGAGATCTGGACTATGCTGTTTTCAGGTCTTGACCTCTATAGAAGTGAAGACCAATGCTGGTGAACCAGTGCACTATTCAACACAAAGTATCATTCATTCCTTTTTATAGAAACAACAATAGCAGATGTCTTGTACTCTCTAGGCCTGCCAGCTGGAGGTATAATAATCGTGAAGGATTTTTCCATTTCGAATTAATGGACTCTAACAATTTCTCTCTTTAATATTGCATTAAGTTCCATTCACATTAACTTATTACCACTACTACTACATCAGACAAAATGGTTTGAATGACCAAAACCAAGTAAGACATTCTTAAATTAATACAATATAAAATCAGCAACTGCCAATATGGTTCATAAGAGGTCCAGTTTGATTTACATTTTCAATTTTTTATTAACAAACTTGCAATTTGTAGCTGTGGTGATTTAACTCTGCATACAACACTTTTAACTGCTGCTCAGGACATTTTGAAACATGTCTTCCTCATTTGGAAATATCTGCAGATTACACAATCTGATTCTCCAGATTTATCTTAAATAGCAAATATACAGCTCACAAATAGCCCATAATGAAATGTCCCCTAATTTTTGTGTTTAAAAATGTCTACATTTTGAGATTTAGTTATCTTCATATGGAGGAGAAGCTAAATACCTCAGTGGCTGCTACAAAACAAACATAATGACAAATATAAAACATCTTAAATATATCTTAATATTTTTCAATGAATTTATGTCAGATTTTACTGCTATTGTCCAACATCTTTGAACATAATCTCATTTACACTGCTCACAAAAATCAGGGGATATTTCTAAATGTACATGAAGTGATTTTAATAAAGCATTTGATTTTATTTAATTAAACAGTATCACCAGAAAAGCAAATGAAAAGTCAAAGAAAGTTGTTTGATTACACAAATGAGATAAACTCAATTATGGTGATTAAGTAGCAAGTGATATATTTATGGCGATGAACAGAAAAATGTCAAACTGGACGAGAGTTCCACATATTGACTGTTCAGCAGAGTGTATGGTCACCCAAGACTGCCAAAACACGCTGACAGTGATGGGGCACAGACAGGATCAGATTGCCCAGCAGGTCTTGAAGGATCCTCATGTAGTCATTTTGAACTCTCCCCTAATTTTTGTAAGCACTGTATTGTAAAACATTTATTATTTTTAAGATTGCTATTGCGTAAGTCTACAATATGTCCTGCCTTATGATTAATTTCGTACCACACTTAACACTTTAACCACTTCATTTTGTATTCTCACTCAGTTAAGGTTAAAAAATGACCATTTTATATTGTATATTTTTATTCATTCATTTATAAATTTTTACACCAACTTAATCCACTTCAGGTTTGCAGGGAACCAGGGCCAACTGACAGCACATTCCACAAAGCATGAGCCAACTGTAAACAGGGTGCCAATCCATCACAGGACACAATGATTCATCTTCATGAGGAGTACATGTTTTTTCCATTTACTATAAACACCAGTCCACTCATAACTGGTAATACCAAGTTACAAAATTTCCTGTTTTATGAATATTTCTTAATTCCCACATAACACGGAGTTCTAGTACAAGGTTAACATTTAGAAACCCTGCCTTCTGTTTTTTAGTCTGCTTGTTGATAGATGAACGTGTAGAGAGTAGTAAGAGGCAAAAGCCACTCAGAATACCATCTACATTCACTACTATATACACATTCACTTAGGTTAACTTTAAAGATTGTCTAGCATGAACTAATGCTAGACAACAGAGGGTTAGAGGATTAACATATCCAATATGTCATAGCAGGAGTTTGAATACCAGGAGTTCAGATAGCAGACTTTGATTGAATAATGCTAAATGCTAGCATATACATTCACAGATTAGAGTTTACATTGTGTATGATGTAGTGTGCTGGTAAATACTAGTTTTAATCAATTTTCTATGTACACATTATTGTCATCCTTATTGTATGTTCTACTATATCAACCTGATGATCTACAACAAATATCAAAGTCAAATCATTTTTATTCATAGAGTGCTTTTTACATGAGAAAAAAAAGCAGCTTTTCAAAAATCTAAGCACACATGTATACCAATATTCAAAAACTCATATGATCAACCAAATGACACCTAGTTTTTTTAAGAAACACAATGTTACAGAAATTGTCATCAATTTTAGCATAGATTTAGATTACCTGCCTCCTGCAGTATTGGGTACACCTAATAGTACAGCAGAATTATTACAATAAGTGAAGTAAAATGAAATGAAACAGCATTCAGTCTTTTATTTAAGGCTTTTCTGTAATCTTAACAAACATGTTCTATGAGTGTCACTGACCAGTTTTTTTTTTTATAAAAACCAAGAGTTTTTATAAAGTATAAGATTAAGTAACAGTTAAATTGTTCTGACACTATTTAATGCCCTGGTAAATGAGCTATAAGGAAAATAGGTTCCATACTCAGATAATTGGAATATGAATACATCCCTAAGGATAAGGGGGTGGAGGGGAGAAAAGGCCTCACTACTTGTTTCTGACATTAAAGAGTAAATCTGGACATGACTAATGCTCAGACCTACACAAACACACACACACACACACACACACACACACACACGATTTCACATTTGCATGTGCCTTTTGGGCGTTTTCGAAGTCAAATTCAAAGGGTCTGTATAGGTCACTCCAGAACCAATCAGAAGTTAGTAAAAAAGATTTTTAACCAAGGACAACATTACAGCCTTGTTGTACAAAAGACTTTAAAGGGGATTTTTGAAGGGCAAAACAGTTTGCAAAAAACATTTTATTAAAATGCATCATTTTCCATCACACAGGAACAAATAAGGGTGAACAAAGAGGGTGGAGTTAGATTGCTAATGCTTCTCCTTTGGAAAGGCCTTCTCAGGCCCTGTGGGCAGAGGAGTGATTGGCAGGTAGAGGAAAACAGGCGTGAGACCCCGAGGGTAGTGTGCACAGTGGGGATTTGGATTTTACTCTGTCCTCCCTCTGCCTGTATGTTTGAATTCTAAGAATAAACAGTGATAAAGCTTAAAAGCCCCCCTCCCCCACCTCGTTCAAATTTGCCCAAATCACACTACCACCAGGGACCATCGTTAGGTGGACTAAAGGGAGAGTGAGCAAGAGAGACCATGAGTAAAACAGTGGTTGAGAGACGTGTATAAGCAAGTAAAGGAGAAAGCATTAATGAAGGAAATGAGGACTGCAGGAGGAGAAGCCTCTAGAAAAGTTACAACCCCATGCAGAAATTTAGTCACCTCTGGTCAAAATACTTGTCAGGTTGATTTTTCAAGTGAAATTAAGTTAATACGACCTCTGCAAGAAACGAAATGTAACATTGGGTGTGCATGCTGCCATATCAGCAAATAGGGCATGGATACAGGTACAGGTGAGTTTATTTTAACCAGCAACACAACACTGTAGACATAAATGGAAACAGAAACACAGATGCAAAATAAGACAACTTGATAGACAATGAACAGTAGTAACAACACCATACACAACATACTGTATACAGTGCTTACAAAAATTAGGGGACATTTCATTTTGAAATGTGCACTAATTTTTGTGAGCAGTGTACTTGGTACCCCACCTGGCAATAAGATGATACTACACAGGTGTGGGGAAGGAACATGTGTGTACGCATACAGAAGCAACCCATACACATGTGCTTACAATCCAAAACATGGGCATTAAGGCTTGTGTGTGAGTTGAATTTAGATAAGATTACACAGTTTTTCATTATTTAATGAACCTATATTAGGTCAATTATCATCTAAGGTCGTACAAATACACACCAGTGGATCACTGAAATAGTGTGCAAACTACAGTATTTGGCACAGGTTAAATGTAGGTTTTTAAATCCCCAACACATTTGATTATTTATGCAATAAATAAAAAGATTACATAACTATATTGGATTCTTCCTGTAATTTGAAAGGGATGCATAAGACTGTAGCACAGCATGTTTTTAAACAAATAGCAGTCTGTGCCTGTGCACTTACTAGTCACTTAATTACCTGTTCATCCACACATCACAGGAAGACACACAATCCATTTATGCATGTAGGCATGTAGACATGGTCAAGACGACCTGCTGAAGATCAAACTGAACATCACAGTGAGGAAGCAAAGTGGTTTAAGTGATTCTTAGCTTGGCATGTTTGTCAGTGCTAGACAGCTAGATTATTTCAGAAGCTGCTTACCTACTGGAATTGTCATGCCATCTAAGGTTTACAGAAAATGGTCAGAAAAAGAGAAAATATTGATTGAAGTTCTCTGGAAGAAAATGCCTTGTTGATGTCAGAGGAGGTCCGAGGAGAATGACCAGACTGTTTTGAGCTGATAGAAAGACAACAGTAGCTCAAACTGGTTTCTTGAACATGACAATAAGTTCACTGTACTCAAAGGGTCTCCATAGTTACCAGATCTCAAACCAGTAGAGCATCTTTCGGATGTAGTGGAAAATGCAAGTCACATCATGGATGTGCAACCAACAAATCTGCAGCAATTGCAGGATCCTACCATGTCAAAATGGATAAAAATGAGGAAGTTATGAGGAAGATATGAGGAAGTTTTTTAGCATCTTGTTAAATCTGTGCAAAGTAGAATTAATCCTGCATCCTGGTGTATTTTTATTAGGTTGTTAAACACATAATTTTACCTACAAAATTTATGTGTATTTTAGACACAGATTTAATGATAAGTCCTCATTCAAATAGTCCATATATTTATCAGCCTGTTTTTAAACCCACTGCTATGACTAAGATAATATTATGAAAGCAACACGATTTATCATTTGCTAATGGCTTTATGGGTGCATTTTACTTTTTCTTTTTAGAAGAATTAGTAACAATCAAAAGTAATTTTAAAAATGAGAACATTAATAATTTCAGACAAATGTTACTTAAATAAATAAGCGAAAGCTTACTCTTAATATCTCATTAGGTCAACATAATTTAACCCTCTTGTTAACTATAATTATACAAAAACTTCACTCGCTTCCCACAACAAACCACGCTCCAACTCACTTACCAACTCTGCTATCTCGCTGTTTCTTTCACTTAGTCAGTTCAAAACTGCAAGATGAACGCTTGTTTAGCGAGCCTTTACCATAGTTGGACATGCACATGCCATACACATCACACACATGAAAGTGCTCATCTTCTACTTTCAGAAATCGTTTGAATCTTTTCAATAGCACTAATATTAGCCTACTGAGTTGTTGTAAGTTGTAAGTGGAATTTCAGTGGTATGTGTATTCTCTTATTGATGAAATGGATTGGATTCTTTTGCAAAACAACTGAAACAGCTCTGGGTAAACTAATATTTTACGTTAAATGCGGGCACGCTGTTGCCACATTCCACTCACTAGCAGTGCAGCATATGTGTCTGAGCATGGTTTAAAATGGCACATTCAAAGCCATTCCTCCAGTGAATTTTAGTCTTTTGTCCTATCTTTTTAATACATGAACGTTTACTCCATAGACTCATAACTCATCGCGAGTTTCTATTACTGTGACTGGGGCTTCAGATTTAGCATGTTTTAAACAAACAAGCAGTTCAAAACTGCAATAAAATATTACATAATTTGGTTTGCTAAAATTGAGTAAATTTCACAACGATAACTTAATAACATAGACACATTGGTAAACATTTCATTATCACATTTTAACGAAATTGAAGGGATTTCCTATGTAGTCTTAAAGACATCACCTGTTCTATAGACAGACTGAGCCACAGCAGAATGAACTGTTGTGCAGATGGACATACAGTACTAAGTATCTATTAACAATGCTGCATATCTATTTAAATAAGAGATTTATTTATTTAAGTTAAACTAAATAGAACTGAGTGAATGAAACAGATATGAAATGAGAAGAAAGCAACAGCTGTACAGCACATTGCATTTCAGGTGGGATTGTAAGTAAAAGTGTATAGAGAATAAACAGTATGGTGAAAAAGGCATTAATAACAAGAAGCTTGTTTGTTTTTGCTTTGTTTTTACCTTGTTCACTTCTGTGATGCCCAGATTATGAATTCCACATGTGAAGGCAAGCTTTGATTTTTAGCTGCTTTCTTCACTGAATGTAAGCAGAAAAACACAGAAATAGCAGACTCTCACCAGTTTTATCATGACCACCCCCTTGTTTCTACATACGCTGCTCATTTTATTATTTCCTTTTACGATATAGCAGCACTTTGTAGTTCTGCAATTACAGACTTTAATCCATCTGTTTCTGTACATACATCAGTACCCTGTACTCTGTTCTCTAATGGTCAGCCCCCCCCCCCCCCAGTATCACCAAAGACCTGGTGAATTCGGTGGTGTATCATTCTCAGCAGAGTAGAGGCACTGATGTGGTGGTATGTGTATTTGGATGATGTTTTGCTGGTATGTTTGCATCAGACACATCAGTGGTGCTGGAGTTTTTAAATACTGTGTTCACTCACTGTGCACTCTATTAGACACACCTGCCATAATGTTCCACATTGCAGATTGCAGATCTGTTGCACAGTTTTTTGTGTTAGTTATTTGTTAGACTATTTTCACTATTTCTAATTGTGCATTTGTAGCAGCCACATACCCTCCCATTCCAGTGGTTTTACATTAAAATTTTGCAATGTAAAGAGGGTGGGACCTATGTAATTGGGACTGTAGTAACCTGTAGTAACCTAGCACTATGGTACTGGACTCTGGACCATTAGGTCCAGGGTTCAAATCCCTCCTCTCCCAAGCTACCCCAGTTGGTTGCTTAAGCAAGTCCCTTAACTTTGTTGAATTGTAAGTCTCTCTGGAAAAGGGCGTCTGCTAAATGCTGTAAATGTAAATGTATTGGAATAAAAACCTGCAGGGACAGTGTTGCTATGTGGATGAGCTGTACTAGGCATTTATCAGATCATCACCATAAGACAGCTGCACTATTGCAACGTATCTTACACTGTACAACAAAGTTGTGTAACAAGTGCAAATTTGACCACTCAGAATGACAAAATTTGGCCATCTGACTTATAAAATGATGTTATGGTATTGATAAGCGGACTGATCTGATAAATGCATGACTGTGCATTTGTCCCTTATTTAAATATAATTTGCACTGACACACCTTTATGTGCATGTAATTTATCATGACCCCAGAGATATTAAGCTAGTAAATGGCAGATTATCAGCAGGTTAGGTTCAACTAATATAAAAGAACATGATATTCAATTAAATGCCTAACAAAGTAAAACTGCTTCACTGAAAAAGTTCTACGTGACTGGTATTTCAGCTAAAGCATTTATAACTTCACATGTGGCATTACACAAAGAAAACCTGGAATAAAGTCACAATAGGTGTCAGCAACAACTGTTGTGTAGGTATCTATTCATTTATAGACATATGAGATATTAAACAAACGTTCACATGCATGTGAAAGGTTACAAAATCTGGCATGACTGTGTGAATGATCATTTACACTAAATACTCAACTGAAGAGCTAATAAGCTCTAGGTCTGTAGATTAAATCATGTAGTTTGTGTAGAACTGAATTAATTTTCTTAGTATTTTAGTACAATTATTTCCATATGCACAATTATCCTTTAATTTTTAAGTAATCAAACATATTAACTTTGTCTTAATCAGTTCTGATTTGCCCCTAGCTAAGGTTAAGCATTGTGTGATGCTGTTTAAGATTTTTAGACAAGATGCCATTGTGTTTTGCAACAGAATATGGAAATTGTCCTTCCTCCTTTTATGGGCGCTAGATCACAGAACATTTTACAGTGCATTTATTTAGTATTCATGCCCTGATCCCATTTCCCCTAAATGATTGTCCCTATGTGAGATTCGAATCACTTTTAATAAATACATAGTTTTCAATAACGACCAAAAATCCTACTGAATCTACAGTGTACCATTTACTAAGAATAGTAAATTGTTAAACATGACAAAAAATGTCAGCAACTTCTAAGTGTTATATTCGTAATGTTCAGTACTGGTTTGATCCACCTTTTGCAGCTCTCACAGCCAATAGTCTTTTGTGACAAATCTCAGTTGATTTTGCACATCATGATGCGGTAATTTTGTCCCATTCCTCAGTGCAAAAGTTCTGTCAGGTTAGCTGAGGGGATAGTGGCCCTCTCCACAACAATCCTTTGACAGGATTACCACTTAAGAATATTTATATACTTTTTATTTTTCTTGCAAGCTATTTGTTGCTTTTGTAGTATGCATTGTCTTGCCAAAAGACAAATGTCCTTCCCAGTTTAAGATGACTGGCAGGTTTGGGGGAGGAGACAGAGTTTTACCTTCTCTTTAGATCTTTATGCTGCTGCTGAAAACCATCCCTATCAATGCTGCCACAACCAACTTTTACAACATTATATGGTCAATGTACCTTGATAAATTTATACCATGGCATAAAATTTAAACAAAAGTGTTTCGCTTGCGATTCTTTACAATTCTTCTTTTAATGCTACACATTGGAAATGGTTGATCCATCTATGGCTACTTTAATTGCAGGCAGTGACTATAGTTCAGTCAGGGTAACCAAAGGCTCTACGGTATCTATTCTATAGAGTAGCCTTCTAGTTTATTGCCTAACTTAATAGAGGTGGCAGAACCTATGCAGTGCATTTGTAGTTTTGTGTTTCCATCACTTGAGCAGAACTGAATATGTTCAGTGGCCTTGAGATGAATTTGTATCATTCCCCAGATATGCTTCTCTATTATTAGATTCCTGTTTGAATTCATTTGGCTTTATCTTGACTTGTTCTGTGGACAGCCTCTACCATACAAATAAAAATCACAAAGTAGTGGAAAGTTTCTTGACAGGTGTTGATTACTAACAAATTCAGTGGGTAGGCAAGATCATATGCTACATTAGAAAAAACCCTTATGAATTAAGGTATTAATATATTTATCTTCTGTTATTTTTAAACAACAATTTCTTTTTATTGCGTGTGGTCCAATTTAGCCAGGCCCATTTAAACGGCTTATAACAAATTAAAACATTTGTTGTTTTTTATTTGTTTCACCAACTCTTGAATTAAACATTTTAAGCAAACCATTTCCTGGTCATTATTACAAAAATTGCATGTCCTTTGAATCCCAGTCATTTTGTGTGGCTGGTCAAATGTGACAGAAATACCATAGGTGTTTTTGATTGCCTAAATGCCAGTTAAACAGGTTACCATTAATTTAGAGTATTAATATATAATATTAGTAAACAGCCATGAAGTTGTATGCCAGTCAGATGACTGAAAGAATGGACTATTGATCAGAATATCCAGGGTACAAATCACACCTTGACCAAGCTACTTCTCTTGGGTCCTTGAGTATGTTTTCTAATTCACATTTGCTTGTGATTAAATATTGTAACAATTGTACATTGGTATGAATAAGGGTGTCTCCTAAATGCCTAGCTGTAGGTAGATGTAAATGTAGATTTTATCAGTTTCTACCATTTAACGTTATGTTAATTGGTACATGTTACATAGAGCACAACAGTCCACTGTATAATTTAGATCCAGTTTGGTCAAGTCTTATCCATATTAAACTATATCATATATACTGTGATATCTACACAACAAATACTGCATATACACAGTCACTGTACTCTTACTGTGTAATGTTTGTGTATAATGCATACATGACACTTTTAGAATTGTACTTTGCTTCTCGTTTTACAATTCTACTATCCTGTATTAATATTATAAAATGTAGACCATTCTTCATATTTTTTTCAGTAACATCACTAACAGTTTAATTTGTGTGAATATATACTTTATATATTTTGTTAACATGGCCTATGATGTTCACACTAGTAGAGTTACAAACCTGAAGTTTAAGGATTAGAACGTAAGACAGACTGAGATAGTGCTCCAGTTAGTGAGACTCTGTGTCATTTGACAGCTGTAATTACAGGTCTGGTTCTTTCTCACTGGTCCATTATTACATTGAGCAGCTCTGACCTGTTGCAGTGACTTGACCACCCCGAGTGATGCCAAAAAAGGGCTTTTTGACTGAAAGCTTTTCAAACACACTTGGCTGGTATTTGTGTGTTTGGGTGCATAACAACATAATTTAAAAAGGGACGAAAAGTAAATACGAGAAAGAGAGGGTTTTAGACCCAACAGAATGCACAGTCTAGAGAGGGAGGGGCTACATTGTAATCGGATGACTGCACAGAAGTTTATGTTTGTGTGTTGGTATCTACTCCCTTGTGCCAGATCAGACTGGCCTGATCCCCCAAATACCTTCAAAGCCATTGTAAATAAGCAGGGTAAATACAGTGAGTGTGTGAGTGTGTGTGTGCGTGCGTGCGTGCGTGCATGCGTGAGTGTGTGAGTGTAAATAATTTGCTTTGGTCTTAGATTTATTTTATTTTCTTTATTATAGTGTGATGAATTACAATGTCCCATTGATAATTATGATATATATATTTTTTTTAATTTAGGCATCACTGTTCGCAAATGCTGTGGATTGGTGGCATATCTAGAGTTTTCCTGCCTTGCGCCCTGTGTTGCCAGCTAGGCAAAATATTAAAATAATATTAAATAATATTAAATTAAAATATTAATAGAATGAATAAATGACATAAATACAATTCAAAACTAGGGTTTCAGATGTTTGTTAGTTGCAACCAAATTGAAACATTTGAAATCAGGATCTCAAGAACTGTGCTTTCCATCAAATAGCACTTACCTCTGAGCCACTCTAGCTGCCTTTTTTAAAGATCAATAAAATGGTAACTCTAAGCTTGAATGTGTATAAACAAATTCACAATGTTGGCTGAGTAATGATTAAAGACATAAAAGCAACATAAATGTATGTTAATTTATGTGCCTGTGTTAGGAATGCAATATAAACAAGTACAGTAATGGGCGTAAGAATAAAAATGAAAAAGAATATGTTTTAGGGCGGGAATTGCAGAGCCATAAAATACATTTAATAAATTGTAGTTGTTCTAAAAGTACTCTCAACCAAAAGAAAATTTTAAAAATAACTTATGGACGTGAAATGTTTAAGCTCATTTCGGGAGCTCAGGATTTTTCCCAGCAGCAGATAAACATCAGAATCAGAAGTTCTTTTTTGAGATCTATGCTAAAACAAATGGAACATTACTATAGTTTTATGCTCAGGAGGAAATCTCAGAATCCTGATACTTTTAAATGTAGTTTTACTTTAAATGTATCTCCCTGTAGTCATGGACATATGCAGATGTATGAAGGATATATATCTTTTAATTCTCTTTTCCTGTGGGGTTACATGTAATTTGAAAATGTAAAGTTCCAAATTAATATTAAAAATACCCAACAACTGGATGATAATAACTGACAGCCTTATTATATGTAGCCATGGTTCAAATTGATTCAAGTAGAATGTTTCCACTGTCAGATTATTTAAAGAATGTAAACCTTTTATTTGTGCTATTATTAGTTACTCAAGTTTTTTTTTAAACAGTAAATGGATTGGCTCTAATGACTAAGTGAGTGAGTGAGTGAGTGAGTGTGCGCTCCCCTGCTATCACGTCAGTTGTGTGCTCTGCCTTCCCTGTTTCTTCCAGGACGGTGTCTGGCATAGATTAGGTAAGAATTTATCTAAACTGTCCATATTTATCTTTGACTTACCTAAACTGAACACTTCATCTAACCTGTGCTGAAAATGTATACATTAAAGTTAAAAATCCAATAATAGTGCAAGCTTGGCTTAATGCTAAGACCATCATAACCTTCAGCACTTGTGTTTGCAGAAAACTGAGTCCGCTTACACACACCCTGGTGGACAATCCAACGTACTGCACCTCAGTAGTAATGAGCAACACGTTACCACACCTTCAGTCACTTGGTGTGTGACTACGTATTATTGCATATTGAAGTGTTGTTCTGTGTGAATGTTTATTAGTCACTGAAAGTTTTTTTACAACACAGGTAGATGATAGAACTGCTGAATAAAATGGCAGATACATGAGGACAAAAACAAAAATGCTTCTTGTTATAAATAAGTACTGTGCCTGTGCATAGACATGCATACATGCCTGCATGTGTGTGTGTGTGTGTGTGTGTGTGTGTGTGTGTGTGTGTGTGTGTGTGTGTGTGTGTGTGTGTGTG
>JAUZST010000382.1:0-32886 GCA_034779995.1 Parotocinclus haroldoi
GCCAAGCGCTGGAACCACTTCATTCTCGCAAGCACTCGACCCACCATTATTATGTTGTGGCCAAGTGACAACCACTGGCACTGCTGTTGTTGGTTGCACAGACCAGCATAAATCCCATCATCACACAAAGCTTCAGTGGACAGAACTGTTAAATGGATACATTAAGAGGCTGAGTAGCCTCTCATCTCTTAAAAAAATCATGTTGGAAGTGTTGGAGAATGCTGATGTTACTGCAGTTAGGTTAAGAACTGGCAAACACATTACCACCATGATCAGAGATCACTTAAAAGTTTGCACTCTTAGATAAATTTATTAGTGAAAGTAAGTGCATTTCCACACACAGTGTGATGAGAACTCACTGGATAGGGACTAAATATTTGGACATACAAAAACTACTTGATAGTGAAAAAGGACTTTGATTTGCTAAGGAGTATAAAAAATAACACTGGAAAAAAAGGTTATGTGGTTTTCTGACTCTAGGTGTTTAGAGAGATGGGCATAGACGGGTAAAAATGGAAGTGAATATAGTGGTTCATCATAGACAACGCCCTTGGTTAAAGCCTCTAGAGGGCATTCTAGTTGCAAATTAATGGCTAACAGTGGCTAATTATCATTTAAAGCACCATGAAGTCAAAAAGAGTTGTTCCAAAGTGGTCTGTTTAGACAGGGTAAAATTATGTTGTGCTGCCTGATCCATCCTTGGGGCATTTTGATTGAAGCAATGTCACAGAAATTTTATTAAGACATGTTAACACGTGCAAAACATGTGCAAAACTCTGAAAGTGTAATGTTAATGCAAGACGAACCAATGTTAAAGCACAAAATTGCTGTAAACGTCTGTCTGTTTTCAATAGACAACTGTGTGGTTGTAAATTAAAGTTACAACCTGGTCCACAAAGAGAGAAAAGCCATAAAACAAGTAAACTGTTGTTTGTTCTTCTTGAGGAAAATAAAAACATTTGTTTATAGATTAGCACCTAATCTCATTTTGAAATGACAGTAAATAAAACCAATTTGCAGCCAAAATCCACACTGGCTGATAAAAAGAATCATTAATTTCATGAAGCAGGATTTGAAAGTCAAACAACCTCTTTTGGTACAGCAGTAAATTAAATCGTCAATTAAATCAAGTGATATAATAAACTGTTGTGTTTAAAATTATGGAACTATCGTCAGTCCCTCTTTGCTAGAATTGTGTTTAAATGGAACACATGAATCAGGTGTAATTGTGCTACCATATGGAAGATGGCCTGGCTTGGCTGTTGTTAGTGGTTGCTCACAATGACTTGGCGTTTGTCATTTGATTTAAGATTCATTTAATTTATGTGGGCATATTTGATCATCATAAACAATCTTTAAGAACTTGAATCAGCTTAAATCACTTGTGTTAAGTAAATGTTGACATTTTTAAAAATGCATAAAAATGCATATTAAATATATACAACTCAATTATTTTAATTAACATCTAGGCCACCCAAGGAGGATGGGTCCCTTTTGAGTCTTGGTCCTCCCAAGGTTTCCTCCTTCTATATTCACAGAGTTTTTTCCTTTCCACTGTCGCCCTAGGTAGTTTGGGATTTACTTTTTAAGATAATATAATATTGTAAAGCTGCTTTGAGACAATGCACCATTACAAAAAGTCCTATATAAATAAATTTCACTTTGGCCATTGATATTACTGAACTAGCACTGACCTATTGTAAGCATGTGCTAATACAGGATTCAAGGAAAACACTTGCAAAGTGACATGTCAAGTAGACTACAACTATAATGTAAAGTGGGAGGAGGAACAACAAATAGCTACAACTAAGAGAAGTAATTATCGTCAAAATAGGAATGGTAAGCAATAAAATAACAAACAACAAAAATACTGAGACCAATACCTGATCTTCAGAACTCTGTTTGTACACTGCTCCAAAAATAATGGGAACACATAAACAACACATTGTTACTCCGTGTTCCCTTTATTTTTGAGCAGTATATATTTCTTAAACTCAAGGCAACTGTTTAGTTGCCCTTTACTTTCCTTACAAACCAAAATAAATAGTGAGGACAGATATTTAATAGATCACTACAACTTTATCTCCAAGTGCTTATTTCTGCTTTCAACTTTAACCCCAAGTGCTTATTTGTGCTTTCCTCTTACTATTCACTTTTCTGTGTAATAGTCAATCTTTTACTGTCATTTTGGGTTAAACAAGGTATAAGGGGGACAGAAGCATTAATATACTGTATAAAGCATTATAATTGGGTAACACACAGCATTAGGATTTCGGGGAACCAAAGCAAACAACCAAGATAATCCAAACAGAACCTTTATGTTTTTAGTGTGGCTGACAAATGAATTACAAACTCTTAATTGCTATAATTACACTAATTTTATCATGTTGTCACCGAATGCAGTTTTGCTTTCTCATATTTGAAATAAAACCTTTTTTAACAAAAGCACTGAATTTGAACTGTATGAGCTACAAGCAATACTTAGCTGTCAGCAGAAGGCATTTATACCAGCACCTCTCAGAACAATATCATTTCAATACAAAGTATTAGCTTGTTTTTCTGTACTTATAAGAAACAGCATATGTCTACGCTCAATACCTATGCTAATATAGAAACCATCTGTTGTGTTTAGCAAAATTTATAAGGAAGTATCCAAAATCAGTTGTGACCCAATTGAGCATGATCTAATGATAGTTCCAGTAGAATGGTGGTAATAATACATGGGGTACCAGTTGTGACATATTTATATGTTTCTGCTTCCAGCGAGTCAGTTCATCACCTTTCTATCTTACTGCCCTTAATCAAGGACCATAGAGAACTTGACTGGCATGCACAGAACCTTGACCATCAGAAACCTTGAAAATGCACTGGAATGTCAAAAGTGAGACATTACTTATGAATATCAGAAGCTGACCTATTCCTGACCTAACATATTCATGTTCCAAAATCTAGTGGAGAGCCCTTTTAGAGGAACAAATGCTGATGTAGCAGCAATGATATAGACATAACCTATTATCAGTTTGAATGTAACTTATTATCAGTCTGAATCGAATTTTTTGGGTATCCTCAACTTTTTTTCTATATAGTGTATCAGTATAGATACATATATAACTAAAATGATCAGCCTGTCGACTACTAAAACAGAGTTTTAGTTACTTTTGAGAGTATTCTAAACTAAACATTGCATTTGTAGGAATTGTAGCAAAAGCAGGTCTGATCTTGTTTATAATGTTATTGTTTATATGCTGACTGGGACAAGGGAAGTGGAAAAACCTAGTCCCTTTAGGGCTGTGATCGTAGAGAAAACATGCTATTAAAGGGATAGCATTGACACTTTGTGTGCTCTCACATTATCTGGCCTAGTGAATAAGCTGTCTTTAGTCTGGCATTTCCTGTGGAAAATGCTGTTTAATATTGTCCACTGACCAGGGATATTCCTATGTGCTGCTTCATTCTCTAAACAGTGTGATGTCATAAAAATATGTGATTGGGAACTTTAAGTAATAATCAGACTAATTGTTGCATTATTGATGCTGAAAAGTTTTACTTTTCTTTGTGTCACCAGACAATTTCATGCCTAATTACATTTTGCAGAGAACAAATATATTTTATTAACTTGCTTATCCTGTAAATACTACAGTATCATTTTACTGTAGATTATCCTTGTGAGCATTTTTTAATCTAAAAAGCAACTAAGTATACTAACTAACTATTACTACTAGTAATAATAATACTGATAATTATCCACACCCTAGTTTCAACCTGTTATCAGTGTGGCATGTTCTCCCCATGACCACTTTGGTTTGTGGCTACTAGTCAAGGTTCAGAAATAGGATGTTGCATAGGTGAGAGTGGTCACTGTCCCATTCAGTTTGGTGTGAACCATCATGTTAGATACTTCATGATATATCAAACATGTTTGTCAAATTCTCACGCATTTTATCTCCAGTCTCCCTGTTAATAGCTATAGTAATCCATAAATGATCTTTCTCCTGAAGGTTTAATCTTTATGTTTTCCTATACAGGTAGTCCTCAATTTACGGTGGGGACACGTTCCCACAAATTCATCTTATAATTTTTTTCATCGTAGGTAGAGGAGTTTGATATATACTGTATAAATCATAGTGTAGACTTAAGCATCTTAAGCATGTTTAATACATTAACATACATTAAAGTACAATTGGGCAAAATCTTCAACATAGACTATATTTTATAATAAAGTATTGCATAACTCATGTAATTTATTAAATAATGTACTGATAGTGAAAAACAAAAATGATTATTAGCAGAACCAAGGCTTTTGCCCATCACTCCAACCACGTGACTCCATTTGTCATACACTGCTGAGTTCCTCTTTTAGCCCAGAAAAGTGCAAGAGAGGATCATACTGTGTACTGCTTGCCCAAATAAAAATGAATCCAAATTTAAAGTATATGCTTTCTGCTGAATGTGTAATCACATACATGATCAGATTCCCATACAGTTAAAATATTGGATCATTGTATAACAGGGAGTGTTTGTATCAGGGAGGTATTTTAAGATTTTTTTTAAGAATATTTATTTCAGTCGGGTTATTTCATCACTTTCAAAAGTTTTTTAAGCTCATAGGGTTTATTTATTTTAAAGCAATGGCCAGAGTTGAAGATGTCATGTGACATGTCCACAATAATATTTCACAAAACAAATGCTAAATGTTTCGGACGCTTTGTGTGCAGACCCAAAAGCATGTGACATCTACCATGAACTATGGACTTTGTATTGCATGTTTACTGTCTATACAACCGTAGAATATTTGGCAAATGAGAAACATGGCATTCCAGAAAGTAATCCATTTCATCCGGAGCAGTCTTTTCACACAACACCACACACAATGCAACACCAGCTGCTCATGACTAGTAGGAAAAGTATGCATAAGCTTAGAGTAAGAGAGGCTTTGTGAGATGATGAAAGCAATCAAACATCAATGCCAGCTGTACCATTTTCACATGTAACACTTATTTTGTTCAGACTGGAAATACATTCTCATTGTCTCAAGTCCTAGAGGCGCTAATGTTGTGTAGTACAATATGTCTAAAATGATTTTGATAATGTATTGTTAACTATTATGTCAATTTCATTCTTACAAAACACTGAAACATTATTCTTGCTTTATAAGAAACATCATTAATATTATGTACACAACAATGATACAATGCATGGCCAATATGGTCTACACATTAACAATTACAGACAACAAACAAAATATAGGTATTCTAGACACTTCTAGTAGACTTTAATTCTAGAAGTCTTCTGAAACGTATTAGAGAGCCCCTGTATGTTTAACATAAAACTGAGATATGGCATATAAATAAAAAGCTGACTAAGAGACACTGGTGTCTACTAGACCACACGGACTATAATGGTTTAATACTAAATTTAAGTGAGCTACACTAACTTTGATCCATAAACTTAAGAGTTTTTAATTGAATGAAGTTATGTCTTAGGCTAAGGCCTGTCTTTTTCCACACCGCAACACTTGTTAAGTGACCTCACCTTTATTTTGCCATCTTACTGCACAGACATAAGGAGCACTTTCAAATCACTTACAGCCCACAATGTTCTCAGCATCTGAAACTCATACATTTTTTCCCCATGATTTAATTTCCGTAGCTAAATCATGAGACCAATAGTTTCATGTTGCAGTGTGCTGTTTTCTTTCAGCTTTTTCTCTAACTTAAATCATGCTGAGATTAGCCCTTTTATTTAGTGGTTTTGACTCTATGCATTGTTTCCATATATGGTTACTAAATGGTATACTAACTCTAATCGCTGATGTCTGGGCCTTCAGTGAAGCATTAGATTTTTTTTTAAAACAAGATTAATAGAGTTTAGGTTCTCCACTAAAAAGTAAAAGTGCATGAGCATGTACATTTCATCTGTAGGTAATATTAGCAGATAGCATTACTATGTTTACTAGATAGGATCCATACCAACAGTATACCATATAAAATATATAACATATATAGCACGCTATGTAGTATCTACATAAATTAAATACATGTCGGATTGTGGTTGCCTAGCTATTGGGCTATTGATCATAAGGTCCAGGGTTCAAATCCTGCCATTGCCAAGCTGCCACAGTTGGGTCCATGAGCAAAACTCAAAACTCACTCAAGTCACAACTGCTTGGATTGTAAGACTGTATCAGTTATCAGTAAGTCACTCAGGAAAAGGGTATGATAGATGTAAAACGCCAGTACAACTCAATCTTACATTTAGTCAGTGGCATATATTGTAAGAATTGTAACTTAATTTAATATAGTAAATGTAAGTTTTTGACGCTACAAATTAAGCTGAGTAGAAAGCACCTTATTAAACACAATTTCTTTGAAAATGATTTAATTATAACATAGTAAATACAGTATGTGTATAAAATGGCATTATACATTTCCTAAGAGACCCCCCTTGTAACACCAGCTGCACTAAAATGGTCATGTCATTGATCTAGAGTGTTGAGTAATGTTAAGGGGTCCTTGAAGGTCATATGGACTTTCCTAGTCTCCAGTGTGCATCGCTGCATTTGTTTTTACATCAAAATGTGAGAAACAGAGGACCAACCTTGGTTAAATTACTTATGCACTGAGCTGACGTTCCATGACCCTTTCAGACATGACCAATACACATTTGATTCCGACTTGTAGATACTTTTAGCAACTTTTAGTTGCTTATTACGTTATTGCAATAAGTAAACACCGCGACCAGTTTCAATTGAGGGAGTTGAGGTGGAGGCTGTAGATTCCTATAAGTACCTCAACTGTGGCTGGACAGCAAGCTGGACTGGACATGTAACACTGAACACCTATACAGGAAGGGACAGAGCAGGCTGTACTTCCTGAGGAGGCTGCGGTCCTTTAACATCTGCAGGAAACGTCTGTGGATGTTTTATCAGTCTGTGGCCGCAAGTGTCCTATTTACACCGTAGTATGCTGGGGGGCAGCATATCCAAAAAGGACTCGTCCAGGTTGGACAAACTAATCAGTTGGGCAGGTTCTGTGGTTGGTATGAAGCTGGACACTGTGGTGATGGTGGCAGAGAAGGGGACTACGGACAAATCATGGACTATGCCGGTCACCCTCTGCGCACCATTATCATCAACCAGAGGAGCCAGTTCAGTGACAGACTGCTCCTCCCCAAGTGCAGGACCAACAGACTAAAAAACCCCTTTGTCTCTCATGCCATAAAAGTCCCTTGCATCAACTTGCATTATTATAGGCTTTGTGTAGGCTTACATGTTATATTTAAATACATTACAATTATTTGGTTACATAAGAAAGAAATATTTCATCATTGTCATCATCATCATCGTCATTATTATTATTATTTAATTTCCATTATTGATTATTTTGGATAACAGTGTACAGCTTAAAGTACTATTTTATACTGTACTATTTTGAGAGGATTTATCAGTCAACACTGCAATATTACCATATTATCATGAATATTACACACTGGGTTACTATGCAATTAAGTTTCGAACATTATTTTATTAAAGCAATCTCATTCTGCCATTGTAGCTGTCAGAAAAATTGTGCTTAATTGCGTTGTTGTCATAATAAAAACCTTATATGTGGACTTTTGTGTACATTTATAGGAATGACATGTTTACAAATCCATATAATGAGCATATATAATTATTTATTAGTCTCTTTATTATAATACCACCGGAAAATAAAAAATAAAAAATAAAATAAAAATATAACATCTGTAGGATGCTGTGGCAAGAATTTGTGGGCCTCCCCTTACACTTGAGTAACAGCAGCATCAGCAAGAATGATCTCTTTGGAAGAGTAGAGAAACCCCTTTTTTGGAAGGTAAACAGGGTGAAAAGACTAGAGTTTACGAAAGCTTACAAAAATTGGAATGACTGGAAAGAGTATTATGGAGTGATGAATCCTAATTAGAAATTAATGTCCAGTCTTCAACAATATGTTACATATGGTCATTATACATTTACATTTATGTCATTTAGCACACACCCTTATCCAGAGCGACTTACAATTAATACAGTCTAATCCAAGCAATCGTGGGTTAAGGGCCTTGCTCAGGAGACCCAACTGTGGCAGAGGTGGGGATGGATCACTGGACCTTCCAGTCCATAGTCCAGTATCATATCCACTAGGCCACCACAGTCCCATATGACATAGCTAAAAAAGCCCATCTAATGGTGGCCTAAGACTTTAGTACAGCACTATAGTTCATGGAATAGCATACTTACAGTATAGCATACAGTAATAGCATACTTACTACTTCCAGTCCATTACTCTATCATACCCTTAAAGATAAAGAGATGGGGGAAGACGTTTCTAATAAAGTTAGAGGGATTCTACTGATAAGTGTAAATATTTATGGAAGACATAGCTCCCTTGTTTTGGAACTGCAAAACAAAGCAGTGTAAGTGTCTTGACAAACCAGCTGTAGAGGCTCTGCAAACACAGGATTATAAAAAGAGAGGAAACACGGATAGGCAGAATACAGGGTAGGGTAGGGTGGGGTGGGGTGTTGGAAAGTTGCCTTGGTTGAATGGATAAAGTGCTGCAGGAAATATGAAAACACTTCATATACAATTGCCAGAAAATATGTGCTTTATTAGAAACCGTATATGTATATGCCATATTATAAGAAGGAAAAATGGGTTGGAGGCAGTTCTTACAAAATGTCTTGTTTATATTCCAGCTAATATGGTATAATTTATTGTAGCAACAGTGTGTAACAGGAAACAGTAGTAGACCTTTAATAATTCAGGCCTTTTATGCTGCCCAACGCCACTCAGGTCACAGAATTAACAAACATATACAATTTTCCAGCATTTAGCAGACGCTCTTATCCAGAGCGACTTATGTACAATGATGGTACACATAATAATTCAGATTAAATACTTTATATGACGCTAACACAAAAAGTCACATAAGTTAACTAAACATTACACATTAAATAAACAATAGTACAACAAGTCCATCAAATCATGCACTGCATCCTGGGATTGTGTCACACTTCTCCCTAGAGCTCAGACACATTATATACATTCTTACTTTGTTGTTGCTGTAATTTTAATTCTAATTTTTAAAAAAAAAAATTTAATTTTAATTAAATATATATGTTTTTTGTAAAATGTGTACATTTGTCATGCATGTCTTAAGCCCTAAAAACTGGATCTATAAATATTAATACAAGTGAGTGAAACCAAAAATTAAATACTGACTTTATTGGCTTTATTGGCTATAAATCACTTTATCGGCTCATGTCCAGTATCAACATAGAAAATAGTTAATATATTGCAATTACTTTTTAAAACACCAGCTTTGGACTCTAATACGTATGTATAATCATATCCCAAATTACTGAATTGTTCAAAATACTCAGACATTTTACACAATGCTCTAATGTGCTTATGTCTGCACATTTCCCCCTGAAATATAGCACATTGATTGCCATTTGCTAGAATAACAACTCTGCTCTGTGTGCATAAACAAACGCTGCTTTTTAAATCATAAACAATGTAAATGTTTGCCGATTTGGCCTATACGTCCTAGATGTGTGCAAGAAATGTGAGAGGATATGAAAATCAACTGTTTGGACATGACCCAAAGTGCTATGCAGCTGTGCGTACAGAAAAAGTCAGTATAGCCCATTCGCATTTTCCTCCTCATATAAATGTTTTTGAACACAAATGAATTTGAGATCATCGATTAAATTAGGAGGTTTGACTGTTATATGTTTCTAAAGATTGGTTTAACTAGGAATATGAGAAAAGTCACTGATAATATACATATAAGAACATTTTATAGAGAGAATATATAATAGAAAGTTTCACCCAATATGGTGATACCATCCTGGAGGACCATTCAGAAGAAAAAAATATTATGCTGAACTCGCATAATATAGGGGGACATAAAATATTGACTATACTAGGATAAGGTATGAATTTTCCTATAAATAATGTGAATAATAAACATAGGCTCCATGTTAATTAAATATTCAGCATCCAAACCATTTTCGGTACATTAAGATGGTACAGTTTTTAGTATTTAGCATATATTACATTAAACTCTTTTATGGTCTGGGAAGCAGAACAGCATGGTTTCAAAGCCTTAATCTGATGTTTTTGGAAGTAAACGTGGCGTCCATTTTCACAATAGACGACTTGCAACAAATTTTATTGCTTATGCTGAAATTATTAAGGTGTGAAGTCTGACTTTGAGCTACCATATTACGAAACAACAATAGACTATGCATTTCTACAGAAGCTCATTAGATTAGATTAGATTCAACTTTACTCCTTTACTGTCATTGTACAGAGTACAAGCACAGAGCCAATAAATTGCTGTAATGCAGTCATCATAGTAAAGTACTCACGGTCCTAAGACAATTGGTAAGTGGTTTATTGCTATAACTTATAGTCATGTCATATACAGTCATATCAATGTAATCATGTAACCATGTGGTTGCTATATATAAAAATATACATATATATATTGTTTTTCAGGGCTGTTATATATGGGAATATGAGCAGTTTTTAGCTTTGGTGCTGGTGGGTTGTTTTTTGCACAGTTAGCTCTTTACATACCAGGGTGTCTGCATTGCACTGGTATTCAACAGAAGACATGTCAAAGGTTTGTCTTTTCAAGTTGTAGGCTCTTTCCAGGACACTTCCAATAGCAGAGTGGCCTGTCTCTGGGGCCCGTTACCTCTGCAACCAGGATTTGGAGTGCACACAGGGGCACTAGTTCTAGTGCTCCAACAACAGGGTTTGAGATTCAGCTCAGTACAAAGCAGAAATCTACATCAACTTTGCACATAGCATGTATATCACTATTGCACTTAGTTCATAACTAAAAATACTAGAAGTGTATTTGTCAGTGGACGCAGTAAAACACAAGGTTAGTTTGATAGTTTATATCTAGGTAGATCAATCTAATAGTTGGAGTTGCAATAAAATAATAATATATAATAATATATAATAATGATAATAAAAATATACACAGTTGTACATGGAATTGTTCACCATCCGAACACTGGTATCAACCAAGTGTGCTTGAGCTTAACTGTATTAACTGAATTACATGTATTTTTGTTATTAGACATAAGTACAAGTAATGGTCTGATTTGCAGTTTAGAATATGGAAGACAAAAAGGGGGATCCAAAAAAGAAGCAAACTGAGATTTGAGGGATAAAACTGGAAGGCAATGTGTATTTACCTTGAACTGCTGAAAAAGAAAAGTCATTGTAATGATAACCAAGTAAAGAACAACCTTGCCACAGATGGTAAAAAGAACAATACCTTTTTTTCTTGAATCTGCTTGGCACACTTTAATCTTCACCGTAGTGTTTATTTAGCAAATGTGTAATGCCATAGATTACATGTTATATTGATTTTACACACAATGACTGTAATTATCTGAAAAGCAAGAGACCAGTTGAGAGTGGTTAAAGGGTACTCAGGCTATACTCTGCGTTACCACAGTGCACTACGCTAGCCTGCGATCTTTTAGTGTATATTCTTTCATTTTGTCTCTGAATTTAAGTGGTCACTAAAACAGTTTACATCAAAAGGATGGCCTTTAAACACACAAAGGATTATTGGAGAGGTTTGGTTCCATATCATTGTGTACGATTTTTAGTCTGGGCCTCTCTAATAAGTTTGTTCACCAAATATGGTATAATTTTAAAAGTAAACCTCAAGGGATAGTTCAAGCAGTGAAAATATGTTAGCAGAACTGGCATCTCATGGCGCAGCAGACCATACGGTTTTTCATCTCATGGACAACCAAGCCAGCAGTATATGAGGAAAGGTGGCACAGTGGAAAAAGCCAGTCAGCCAACACGTTGAGAACATCTGCCTTACCAGACGGGAAATCATATTCTGTAAATGTGCTGGAATTTTGAAATAAAGCTGTGGAATATGACAAAGAGCAAAGATGCAAAAAAAAACATCTTTTGCTAAACACAGACTGGCAGACAATACATTCATAAACTCATCTAACATTGCAAAGGGCTACCACAGAATTAGCACTAAGCACAGAAACAACCCTTCTGAACTTCTGAGACTAAGACTTTAAAACATTTTCCCTCAGTTTTCAGTTGAGTATAATCTGCTAACCAATAATATACTATCAAATGTGAATGTACTATACTATACACTATACTACTACAGATTTGTATCACTCAGCTTGGAGGTACGCTGAAGCCAGAAGTAATATGGAAAACGTGGAGAGGTTAACGTTCAAAGGCCCAACAAGGGTAAACTGTCAGGCCTGGGATTTGAACTTTTTTATCAGCAGACCAGAACCTTAACTACTCAGCCATCCTTGCCCACAATGGTCTGGTTAAGTGTAATCATAGGCTTCAAACCCACTTCGAACTACATTTGCAGTAGTGGCAGAGTGGATGACTGAGCATTTCATTCATGAAAGTCCCTTTTATGAATTTATGAGTCCCTTTTTTTTAATCTGCCTATTGTATGTGAATGGTTTCACAATATAACCATTTTATGTCAATGTCACCACACTCTCTTCAACATCCACATACTCTTGACTCTAGAATTAAGATGAAATTGCTCAGGTTTTTTCTTTCTGTCCAGAATAGTTCCTCTATTGTAGATATATCTTTCTCCCAGTAAGGCCCTTAACCTACAATTGCTTGAATTGTAAGACTGTATCAGTTTAAGTCGCTCTGGATAAGGGCATCTGCTAAATACCATAAACGTAAATGTAAAAAGTTCCTCTGGTGTGAAAGCACCTAATGGAAACTATGGTCTTTACCACAACTACAACAACACAAGCCCAAACATCTACAGTATGTTGTCTAGTATAACAATCTCAGTCAAATGTAAGCTTGCATTGCTACTTATATAAAATAAATACATTAATTAAAAAGGGCATTTACACCATCCATGTGTTTTCCCCTTTATTTAAAGATAAATAAATACAGTATTGTATTTATGGCAGTCTTTGTTGAGTGATATCCTAGTCAGTTCACTTTGCTATTAAGTTAATAAGGTAATTCATCATAAACACGTTTATGCATTTAGGGAGACGGTCATCTTTCGGATGTCAGCAAAGCAAAGTTCTTACTGGTCAATACACATTTTCCAGTATTTTGCAAAATATTGCTTGTTAAATGTACTCTGTAATGAGAAACCTGTCATGTTGACTTGTCTTGAAAGTTAAACATGATTACAAATCACAGACCAAATTAAATAAAGTTCAAATTATCATATTTCCTATAAGAAACAAACTGTCCTTAGATTTATAATGTTTTAGAATTCTTCTCTTACCAGGTAGACTTGACTAGCAGTTAAGCACAGCATAATTAAACTAACTTTACACGTCTGCTATTGTAATACATAGCTCAGTGACTGATAAATGTGTTCCAGCTCCCTTGGAAACATGCCTGTAGTTGTTGCTGGAAAGACGATCTCTATTAAATGAGTCACTGTTTCCACAAGGTTATTTTCTAACCTTTAGAATCTGAACCCAAAGAGAAACCCCTCAACACAGAGCATGAACATTCATATGTTAGATGGGGAAAACACATGAACTTCTTCTTTGTTCTAGCTTGCAATAACAGGCTAACTAATTTCATAGTTTAACTATCACATGTTCAGCTGTTTTTTGGGGTTTTTTTCGGGAAGGGGGGGGTGTAAAGCTGTTCTAGCTCTAGATACATTTTTACACTGCCACGACTTGACACTGAAATACTGAATAAACATGAGCTAGAAACCAAAAACACTGCATTGGATGGAATTAAAGTTCAATTTTACTAATCCTAGAGCACCTGAACACAGACTCTGTGCCTCTGGGTTAAGGCCATGACCTGACACATAAGAACTAATTTTGATTATGAACATGTCCAAGTGTTCCAAGTAGCTGCAAGGCCATGCCATCAAGCTGGAAAATCAGCATCAGGAGAAATGCTTAAAGGCTCGATGGACTTACTGCCGTCACTGTCTGCACAGTGTAGAAACTGCGAGGTCTGCAACAAATTAGGAAATGGAGAAAAGAAGGAATATTGCTCCAAACCCCCACTTCTGTGGTTTTCAGGACTGGCTTGTGAATTGTTGATCTCTCCATAGATTTTTATAATGCAATCTGTAAAAATGCACGAAGCAATCAATAAAGAAAATCTATACTGAAATGATATTTTCCAGGTTTAGTGGTGGACTATTTTACTCATTGCGTATTCAATCAAGTAGTGCTAAGTACTCTTCCATTTGTTTGTGATGATACAGAAGCAATACTAATGACTTCAATGAGCACAATTTAAGCGCTGAGCAAAACTAATTCAACCCCAACACATATAACCTAGTGAAAATTATGCTTTGTGTCTTCAGCCTACCAGCTAGATAAGATGACTTATGTAAACAAAATAAAGTTAATCATAGACTGGTTTTGTAAATAGAGGTTCCAAAAGTGTTTGCTTATTGGTTATTGAACACAACGATGTGTTAAATGAGCCACTACTTAATATGGCACAGTTTAAATTGTTGGTATTAATATATGATATAGCTAACGAAAAGTGATAAGCAACATTAGAGCAGAATAGACAATATGTTTGTTTGTTTACTTATTAAATGGACAGTCACACAAGCAGCAAGGTTACAGCGATACTAGTCAGACACATTTATACTGGGTCTAACGCACTTCTTTGGAATGTGGGAGGAAACCGGAGTACCCGGGGGAAACCCATGTGGAAAGGACATAAAAACTCCACACAGGCAGAGTTCACGGCCAGGATGGAACCAAGGATTTTTGGAGCTGTGAGGCAACTGCCATAACCACTGCCACTGTGCCACCCTACTGGAAACAAAAAAAAATTATTTTGCTTATTGTTATACTAATTTAAACTACTCTTTCAATTGCATTTTATTTAAAAAAAAATACAGGAAATTTCATTTGCCTTACAAACCACTGTTGCAAACTTTTTTTTCCTGCATTTATTAATCAAAGTAGATTATCCTGTTAAAAACCTTTAGCAGTTTTAGCATTTATTTGGCAGTAAAAAATAAAAACCTCAGTTATAGCTCTGTTTAAAATTTTAAAAATTACGGTAACTTTAAAATTAGGTATAATATTCTATTACAAAATATTAAATAAAATATTACAAAATATGTAGTTACAGAAGCATGTAACCACAGGAAACCAATGTTTCCACAGCCAGTAGACAAACAGCACTACATACTGACTCTTCTTATACTATCTGTTTGCTTCCTGGGAGGTTTTGTAACACAATATGGCTCTTCTCACACTCTCCCTTTCCCTTTGGCATGACTCATACTCACAACATCTCGATCCTCTTTAGGCCAAAAGAACACCACCTTATTTAGATGTCAAAATTGGACTTTCAAAACACAGCAGCCATTGATATGTTGATACGTTTCCTGGACTTTCACTCACAGTTTATGCTGACATAGTCTTGTCATGCCTGGAAGCAGTTAAACATAATTTATCAGCCTTTTCCACTCATAGCTATGGATAGCTAAGTTCTAATGTTCCCATATTAGTGCTGTTTTAGAATCCCTGTAAGGGCACGAACAGCCTCTGGCAACAGGTTTTACATTTTTGAGATCACAGTGAATAACTATAGCAATAGGAAAGACACATTCCAGTATAATAGAAGCTGAATGAAATGGCAGTTTCACATATATTAGCCAGGAGCTATTCAAACTGAAAAATAAATTAAGATGGAGTGTGTTTTGATGTTTAGTAGGATTTTTTTCAGTAAATAAGAATAATTAAGTTTAGACACGATTTTTAAGTTGTTTGTTCTTTCTGTAAAGCCCTTCAAATCTACAAGGTTGGGTCCCTTCTGAGTCTTGGTTCTCCCCAAGGTATCTTCATTATTATGTGTATCTTTGCAACTGCCACCCTATGCTTGTTAAGTTTGAGACTGGGGTTAGATAATAGAAGAACTTTTACTTGCATTGCGTTTTGCCCAGAATGTTAACATTCATTTCAATACAATGATAACCTACAAAGTACTGCTACTTAAATAAAGTCAAACCATTTTATCCTAATCTACCTTGTTTCATAAAATGGTTCAGATACCAAATGATCAGATAATGGGAGCTTTTCCATTATTTTCTGTGGGAACATACCTACCTACTTTCAATAATACCTGAATAATAGAGTAGCACAGGAACATTTTCTGATTGCCACTCTTGCCTGGATGTTATCTGCAGACTGAACAGGGTTTTGACCAGTGAACTTGGTGATTTGTTTCACTAGAATTAGCGATTTTTAGACGCCCCTAGTGAGGTATTTACAAATAAAAAAGACTAGTCACAAATTTAACATACTTTTATTGTGAAATATGTATGTAGTTCATTTGGTTTGTCCATAAGAGAGCATCAACACAAAGTTCAGGACAGATACCATCTGACCATAGGCATGTAAAAATGAAAAAAAAAAAAGATAAATAAATCATCTAGCGGCATTTAGTGACTTTTCAAGCAGGTTTAGCTACTTAATTCTGAGAAAAGTCAGCGACACTCCGTCTTTTTAATAGGTAGGCTTTCATTCTTCAAATGTACCACCGCTGATTCTTCTAGCACTCTAAATGCTACAAAATAATATAAACAAACATTAACCCCATAATTAACCACCAAAGAAAAATGTTTGTAGATAAAATTCTGCAAAACTTCTGATCCACATTTGTTTTGGTTTGTGCTTAATTATGAGGTATTTTTTGTTTACTCGATTATCCTATCTATGCATTGAGTTAATGATTCATTTAGTGGTTCAAGGGATTAAAATGTTGCAAACATAATAGTAAGGATGAAGATAATGTCAGTTCAGATAGATGGCTTTTACTCTGAAGCGTATTGTGTAAGAATATAATGCATCTTGTTTAATTTAAGGCAAAAGTTTTAGAAACCATTAGAAGATTGGTACATTACGGCCATGCACATGGTCAGCAACAATACTCAAATACTTTGTGGCAATCAAGCAATAAGAAATTGCTACTGACAGAAACTAAGTGTGCCAAGAAAACAATCAGCAAATAAATATACCTGTTACATCAACCTGGGCTGTTTAGCCAGGATGGGTCCATGCATTCATGTCCTTGGCAACAAAGTTTGACCATACCATCTTTGTGCCTCATTAGAATAGCAAGATAAGAGCAGGGTATGGTAAATTCTGGATATTTTTCTTTTCTACTCTAAAGACTGACCTGAAAATCTCATAAGATCATCATTTATAGAAATGATCAAACTATGGCACGTAAACACCATTGAGGTCACATTTTTCCTATTCTGATGGTTGAAGTGAACATTACCTGACGGGACTGGTTTGTGTCTGCATGATGAGCACTGAACTGTTTCTGCCTTAAAATTGGTTGACTTGATTGCAGGAATGTGTAGAAATTCAGCCTTAACACTAAAACCACTGACAGGTGAAATGAATATAATGGGCAATGTTCTGTTGTTTGGGCCCTGACATTCATTTGGCATTTTACCATTTACTTAAATATTACTACAACCATCAAGGCAACAGTATTCTCTAATGGTAGAGGCCTCTTAGACACATGGTTTGAGATCCATGAGAATGATTTCAGGTTCTTGTGGAGTCTAAAACTCAGTGGACCAGAGCAGAATGAGGGGAACCCACACAATATTAGGCAAGTTATTTAATATTTAATGCTATGGCTGGTTGTGCTTAAATAAAATAAATACATACATATATACTGTATAAAGTGTAAGAACGTTAATCAAGCCAAAATCGCACTTCTGCTGTATCAAACAGAGACAATTACATGTGCCAGAACTCTATATATTGTTCTAAAAACTTTTTTTCTTAGTCTTAACACCTGTGATTATAATTTATGTTTTGCCATTGTGGAGTGGGCATGTCCGGAATAAATATTTATTTTATGATGTTTTATAAACAGAATGGTAAGAAAGCTGAACTAAGCAAAGATAGACATCAGTCCATAAGTATTTTCATAAATCATGGTCAGTCCTTTAGGAAAAGTTTCAACAAGTGCAATGGCCAAAGCCTTCAAATGTTCCAGTGAGACTGGCGAACAAACACTGCATGCCACCACTGCTGCAGAGTGACACGCAGAGTTTAGAGTCAATAGCCTGATATATTATTGGTTAACAACACCGCACATGACAGCGAACATAAATAAATGTTTCACAAAACTCTAAAAGCAAAACATCTCAACGTCCTATCTAATCTGTATTACTTTTTGTCATTTTTTCCAAATAGAAATAGATAAAAGCATTGAAAAGGGGAAAAAAAAAACTTTACAATCACTAGTTTTTGTGCAACTTTTCAGACCTTTTGCAGATTGTAGAACTATTCAACTGTCATTTGTCAAATCTGTAATATAAATAAAATCAATTCACTATACTGAGATCAAAAACACAATTGATTACTGACAATGATCTTACCCTCATTCTAACTTTAACATGACTCATTTGGCAAGTTACAGGTATTAAAGGTGCCAGTAACGGTAGTGTAGGAAGCTCATACACGCCACCTACTGTTCATATTTTAGCTGTGGTCAGTTCAGAATGAGATGCAAGGCTGACATTTCAGTCCTGGTGAATTTAGCTAAATGCCCTTGATTCAGCTCATCACCTAATAATCAAGGTTACAAATAGCTACATGTTGTACATGTGTTTAAAATAATTAGTGGAGGTACAACAGTTCCCCACCGCGGTCTATTATGGATTTACAGGAGTGTCCTAGATATCTTAGGCTTTTAAACATGGCATGACAAAAGGAAAGACCTCAAATGTGCAGTATATTGTGAACAGCGTGTGGTTAAACATACAGTTGTGCTCAAAAGTATGTGTACTTTGTAGACCTTTCAATATTTCTGCATCAATATGATCTGAAACATTATCAGACTTCCACACAAGTCATAAAGATAAACAAATGAGACAAAAATATTATAAAATAATATACCATTTGTTTATTGAGGAAAATGATCCATTATTACATATTTGTGAGTGGCAAAAGCATGTGAACCTTCCATGTGAATCTCCCCCCCAATGTTTATCTGTCCTGCACACTCGATTGGAGGAATTTTAGCCCATTCCTCCGTACAGAACAGCTTCAAGTATGAGATGTTGTTGGGTTTTCTCACATTAACTGCTCCCTTCAGGTCCTTCCACAACATTTCAATTGAGATTAACGTCAGGACTTTGACTTGGCCATTCCAAAACATTAACTTTATGCTTAGTTAACCATTCTTTGGTAGAACATTTTGTATGCTTAGGTTTGCTATCTTGCTGCATGACCCACCTACTGTTGAGATTCAGTTCATGGGCAAATGTCCTGACAAGTTTTTGTTTCAGGTAATTTATATGTGGACGTACAATAAATTATAAAGGGTTCACAAACTTTTGAGCACCATTGTATGTAGAGCTTGAGTTTTAATGAATGCAAGATGTAATTTAGACAAAATCAGGAAAACCTCATAGTTTATATGGTGTTTTGTCGTACTGTATTTTATGACTGCATAAATCTGGGCTGTTCAAAGCAGTGCCACTCATTTAGATACAATGAGTAAGTGTAAAGGAATATATTTCTCATTTAATGGATTAGTTTAAGTCTTGGGAATCTTGAACATAACCGCATCTGTATGTAACCCACTAATATTTGTTGTTTACCCATTTTGGCTTGAGTAAGTTCAGAATAGACTATGATCCCTCACAAGTGGTACAATGCTTACTTGAAACACAACTACGTTACAGACTTAAGTCTTTCAACGCAATGGGTCTTTAAATGCCCTATGTAATGTCTTGTAGGCGATGAAGGCGGCGAGCTGGGCTGCGTAGAGGACGGTCAGTTCTACACCAATCAAGATGTCTGGAAGCCTGAGCCATGCCGGATCTGTGTGTGTGACAGTGGCACCATCCTGTGTGACGATGTGCAATGCGATGAGGTTTCCAACTGTGAGAAAGTCAGGATTCCGGAAGGCGATTGCTGCCCGGTGTGCGACTCGGACAGCAGCAGTAGCTACCCTGTCGGTATGCATAGCATTAACACATGATTGATCATCTAAGCATGCACACAACTGATAGGGTCTCATAGTAACATCTTAAAATTGAATTATATGTGTCACAATTATTCCAGTTAAAAAACAAAGTCCAGTTAAAAAACAAAGTTTCCAGTCTGCCACTTTAAACGCTTTTGAACTCACAATGACAAAGTTAAAACATGATTTATTGTGCAGACCTAAGGAATAAATCTAATTTAATGATTTGATTTGATGGATATATGAACATGAATGTCTAATCTGCTTTGTACTTTTTACATTTTTCAGACAGAGTTCAAAAGGTACTATTTCGTCATATCTCAATTACTTAGTGTCCATTCACCATTACCAAATAGTGTATTGATTAATGGCATTGTTTTCTGTTTTGTAATTCGTATACATTTTAGGGTCAAAAGGGTGAACCTGGAGACGTACCAATTGTATGTATGATTTCAAATGACATCATATCTATTGCATAAATAAACAATGACAAGTAAAAAAATAATGTTTTTCACATTATACAGGTAACTGGACTTCCAGGGCGACCAGGACCAATGGTAGGCTTGGATAAGTCATTTTTAAAATATGGTTAATTGAAATGTACCTTATGTGTAAAGCTTTTTAAACTTAGGTGTTGTGTATTAGGTGCAATGCAACTTCAACTTCAGTTCTGTAGTCTTGCACAAATTTCACAAGATGAGATCTAGACGTTATTACAGAATCTCCTTATTATTCTTAACATACTCGTATCTTATTTAGTACTTTATGAATTCTATAATGAGTCATAGTAAATATTGTAATCAATCAACTATGATGCCCTGCTGATTAATCTTCTAAATCACTCATGGAAATAGTCTAAAGATATTGTTTGATAGCTGCTATTATAAATAAAGGACGGATAAAACCAAGTGTTTATAATATTCCAAGCTACCTTAACAAAAAGTTTTATCATCAAGTCATTAATACAGAGACATAGATTGAACAGGAATGGCAGAGAAAGTGTCTTTAATGTACCAGTCAGCTTAAGTAGGCTTATATAAAATGTGGAAATGTAATTTCTAAACCTGCTCAAGTTATGTTGCCTGACAGCACAGTGAGAGTTGCCTATCAAGCAAGGGCAACATTTCGAATTTAAATAGTATAAACTGATCAAACAGAGATTTGAACTACAAATGCTATACCACTATGACTGGTTTTAGTTTTGTTTTTGAATAAGATAAGCAGGTAATATATATTCATCACATACGTCTAATAATGAAAGAAGAAACTGTACATTATATGATCATCGCAAGATATCAAACTCTTATTTATTTGTTTTACCTGTTTTTTTACCTGGAATTTATAGGGTCCACCAGGATCACCAGGATACAGAGGAGACCATGGCCCCAAAGGAAGGCCTGTAAGAAAGAGAAGAAGCATTTCTGAATCTGTATCATAACAGATATAGAAACATTTGTATATAATGACATTTTGTTTTATTATGCCTTCCCTGTAGGGTGCAAGAGGCCCAGCAGGATACGATGGAGAGCCCGGTGTTCCTGGACAGCCAGGAGAACCTGGGCCATCAGGGCATGCTCCTGGTGTAAGTATAGTACACAGTAAATGTTCTACAGTGGGTACGGAAAGTATTCAGACTCAAAGATTTTTCACTTTTTGTTTCATTGCAGCCATTTGCTAAAATCAACTAAGTTCATTTCATTGACAGAAAAAAGCCAGCCATAGAATATTCAGCAAATTTATTTAAAAAGATGAAAAAAAACTGAAATATCATAAGTATTCAGGATTTTAGAAGCACCCTTTTGAGCTAGTACTGTCATGAGGCTTCTTGGGAATAATGCAAAAAGTTTTTCACACCTTGATTTGGGGATTTCCTGCCATTCTTTCTTGCAGATCCTCTCCAGTTCCATTAGGTTAGTCTGGGAGTCTTTCATGCGTTTTTTTGATAAACTCTATGTGGGGTTTTATATGACTTGCACTGAGGAGAGGCTTCCATCGGGCCACCCTGCCATAAAGATCCGACTGGTAAAGGGCTGCAGTGATAGATGACTTTGTGAAACTTTCTCCTATCTCCCTACTGCATCTCTGGAGCTCAGTCACAGTGATTTTTGGGTTCTTCTCTCTCACCAAGGCTCTTCTCCCATGATTGCTCAGTTTGGCTGGACGGTCAGGTCTACGAAGAGTTTTGGTCGTCCCAAACTTATTATTATTATGGAGGCCAATGTGCTCTTAGGAACCTTGAGTGCTGCAGATTTGTTTGTAACCTTGGCCAGATATGTGCTTTGCCACAATTCTGTCTCTAATCTCCTTGGGCAGTTTCTTCAACCTCATGATTCTCATTGGCATTGACATGCATTGTGAGCTTGTGAGGTCTTATATAGACAGGTGTGTGCCTTTCCTAATAAACCCAATCAGTTTAATTAAACACAGCTGGACTCCAATGAAGGAGTACAACCATCTCAAGAAGGATAAGAAGAAATGCACAGCTTGTGAGTTAAAGATGAGTGTCACAGCAAAATGTCTGAACACTTATGACCATGTGATATTTCATTTTTTAATAAATTTTTAAAAAAATCACACAGTCTAGTCCTTTTTTTGTCAAGATGGGATGCTTAGTGTACAGTAACGAGAAATAAAATGAACTTTTTTTATTTTAACAATTGGCTACAATGAAAGAAAGAATGAAACATTTAAACCGGTCTGAATACTTTCCGTACCCACTGTAATTTGGTAGCTTTAAATCATATAAATAACTATTTGAAACCCATGTTAAATATGCTATGCATTGCTTTGAAAAAAGGTCCAATGGTAAAGCAAAAAGATTTTTGCAAATTAGCCCAATTGCAAATTAGCCCAGTTATATAAATGTTCAGTTAATCACACATTTCACTGGAGTTTTTTCTTTTTGTGGAATAAGGCCTTGTCTAAACCTAAACATTCTTTGTTTTTAGGGCCAGCTGTCCTCTCAGATGGCTGGAGGCTTTGATTCAAAGGCAATAGGCCAAATGGCAATGATTCCTGGACAAAGAGTAAGTATTAGAATTGATAGTCTATAATTGATAGTTGCAATAAGCAGATATAAACTGGCAAACAAAAAAACAGAAATATATGATTTAATAATTAGACTACTGACTATTGCAATCCATCTAGGCCAATTTGACCTGAAATACCATGTTGGATTGCAGAAAAATGTTCCTAACCCTAAGTACATAGCCAAGTTCAATTGCCAGATTTCTGAAATAGTAATATTTAAATGATCTTTTTAGGGCGAAGCAGGAGCAAGAGGACCACCTGGGACGAACGGTCTACAAGTCAGTCTGAATTTTAAATGACCAATCAACATTTACAACTTCCGGTATCTCCCAACCATTAACTTTACTTCTTTTCTTACTTCAGGGGTCGCCTGGACCACAGGGACTCCCAGGAGAAGCTGGAGATCCTGGACAGATGGTAAGTATTACCACACTGGTGGAGTAACGAACTGAGTGCCCATGATCTTTATGTTGTTATGAGTAAAATATCCTCCTATACAACATAAAATGTAAAGCATACAGCAGTGCTTAAGTGCACATGAGACCTGAAAGGAAACTATGGTGCTTCTAATTGGTATAAAACGTATCAATCTGAATTGGAATGAAAAAAAAAATCTAAAAAGATTGAGTGGATGGATACGTGTCAGCGATCACAGCAAGCAGACCCTCACAGACTCTTAACTGTCATGTGATAATGGGACCCTACGAGGTGATATTTCATCATCCCTCATTTTTATGACATTATCAAGAGCAATCACTGGTATGGAGATTTTCGCCTTCCCTTTTTGTGTTCAATTACTAGGCTATTACTTTCAGCTGCATATACCCAGGAAACACATTTTCATGGTCCAACTTTATCCTATGATTTTATGGTCTCATTAATCAAGCATGTACAAGAATCACACTTTTATTAATAAATAGCAGTTCCAGAAAAAAATTTCATTTTTTTAACATCGATTATTTTGACAAATCATTCATAACATTGCACATGTAGAAAGACATGGCAGTGGGATTAAGGCCAGTATGGAAAGCTTCTTATCACATACATGACCACAGTTCAGGTATGGGACTTTAGTGGCGCAGCAGTTAAGAAAGTACTGGACTATGGATCACAATTTTCATCGTTCAGGTTCCAGCACAGCCAAGCTGTGGCTGATGTGACCTTCACCCTGAACCATCCTTTGTTAATATTGTAGCAGCTGCAAGTTGCTCCAGAGAAGTGTCTCTGCTAAATGACTTAATGATTTAAATATCTTTAAATTCATTATTTTTGTGTTTTAGGGACCTGCAGGTACAAGGGGACCAGAGGGCCCTGCAGGAAAGCCGGGGGAAGATGTAAGTAACGCATTTAATTTACACATGCTGTTTCTATGATACATCTGAAAATAAATGCAGACATGTAAAGCTGAGTTTGGAATTACAATGCTTCTAGGGAGATGCGGGGGCACCAGGAAGCGCTGGAGAGAAGGGATTTCCAGGATCTGCGGTACTATTTTAATCATTTACCATACTGTGTCAGCATTATTACTGAAATTTTTTTTAATAACTGTTAGACATTGTTTTCTTGATCTCTGAATTCAGGGAGCAAGAGGCTTTCCTGGGACACCAGGCCCTCCAGGACTGAAAGGTCACAGAGTGAGTACATTGTACAGCCTTTGTATGACTATTTAATTAAATTACTCAAGTCATGACTTTTTACTGGAAATGATCTTTCCCGACCCTGTTGACTGAATGCAAGACATGAGCATTTTTGAGAATAATAACCTCGCTCATCCTGATTTACTCCAGAGGTACTATTTCCTGCCACTATATTCTCTATATTACTGAGTTTGCGTCATCATTAACTATGAACCTGAGGTGCGAGTTAATGTCAGTCTACTTTAGACAGAGAGAATGATGATCTATCACTGTTCCAGGAAAGTAGCTTGCAGTACTGGGATAATAATTTCCAGTTTTTGGCCAGTTTAGGGGGTTTTATTGTGTTTTTGACTGACCATTTTGACTAAACAGATCTTTTATACTGTATATTATACTAAATTTCTAATATACTATATAACATCAGTATATATTACATTGTTACCTTTTGACACTATACATCAACTGTATAAATTAGTAAATTATGCTGTTGATTCCACCAGTCCATTGCAGGGCATCACAACATACTCTTACATAGGAGCAGCTTAGATAATTGCATTTACTCATCTGTATGTTTTGTGTTGTGGGAGGAAACTGGAGAATAACACAAGGTCACAAAGCATCTGCCAAACTTCAGACAGACAATAACTGAAAACAAGAACAAATCTGGGTGACTTGACTATGTAGTACTTGTTCTTTCTATAGCGCAACCTGGTCATCCATCATTAACAGTGTATGATAAGATACTCCAATCAAAGACTAAATTATTTAACTAGATGTAAAGATAAAACATGAATTACTTAATAAGAATATATTATTATATATTATTAACCACCATAGTGGCTGAATATGGAATAATTCTGCACAATTAATTTAATGTTTTTAATGTTTTAATGTTTAATTAGTTTAATGTCTTTTTAATGTTTTTTTTTGTCTCTCAGGGACATCAAGGTCCAGCTGGTCAAAAAGGAGAACGCGGAGCAGTTGGATCTAAAGTACACAGCTTTGTTCATCATTGTTCAACATGCAGTAAATACATATATAATTTTAAAGTTCTCATAAAATGCTTTTATTTTTTGATACCCAGGGTGAATTTGGTGGACCTGGATCAATGGGCGCACCTGGACCCATGGTAAGCACGTTTGAAACTATACTGTATATCATTTCGCAGATGAAGTGTTTATATAAGTAATCCAGAAGCATTGCAGACACAGGGAATAAAAAATAGTATTTTACAAATGCAGGGCCCTAGAGGGATGCCAGGAGAGAGAGGACGCCCGGGACCAAGTGGAGCACCTGTGAGTAAAAAAACATACAATTAATTTAGATTTCTTTATTGACAATACAACAATCATATATGTCAGCAGTACTAATTCTAATACTAATTGTAATAGTGCAAATTAAATCTAGCATGTTTAAGCATAATATATAATATATATAATATATATACTGTATGTTTAGCTCTTTAATATATTTAATATATTTAACTTTTATGAATTTCAGGGCACACGTGGATCTCAAGGAAATGTTGGCAAACCAGGTCCAATGGTAAATTATAATTTACCCAACACATTCACTGACTAATAAAAGGCCTTGAATTTAATTAAAATTGATCGTTAAACCTTTATGTATATTCAGGGTCCTTTGGGAACCAGTGGACCATCAGGCTATCCAGGTGCTCCAGGTATGAAGGTGAGTAATGAAAATTATTACACAGGAACATGACAACAAATTTTAAATCAAAACTGCTAACCAGCTATTTTATGTTTAACAGGGCCAAGCTGGACCAACAGGAGTTAGGGGTCCAGAGGGACCACAGGGACCAAGGGGAGAAACTGGAGCACAAGGCAGAGCTGGACCAATGGGTTTACAAGTGTGTATTTCATTTATTTTCATATTTTCTTTTCACTTAATTTATCAATATTTTCTTTTGTATGACCCATTTGTATGGCATTTTGAATGATACAGGGTCTAATGGGTACTGACGGAGGTCCAGGAGCCAAAGGGCCAGTGGTACGTACCAGCAAAACATCAATGAATAATATTATCTTTTGTAACAAAATAATTATGCCTAACTTTAGACTCCACACAAAAGACAATGCTGAATGTTTTAATTTTCACAGGGAACTCTTGGGCCACAAGGACCTGTTGGTTTGTCTGGTCCACATGGCCCACCAGGACCGCAGGGAAGCACTGGGCAGCCTGGAATTAAAGGACAAGGAGTAAGTGTTTTCTGCTCTTCGTTAGTTCAGTTAGGCTTCTTACATTTGAAGGAGATCTGATTTGGTCTTGGAACCTGATGTGGTCTTCCACTTTTGATCTCTATCATTGTAAGGCTGTTTTAGTAAGTGTTGCCTTTCTATTAGGTAAAACACAACTGGCCATACTACTCTAACCAGAAATGTATCTGACCTCATCAGCCAGCATCACTCGTCATAAAACTGCAAATTACTGGATGATGTTGTTTATCTAAAGACTGTTGGCTTTTAAAGAGCATCTGCATTATTTTATTAAACTATGATTGTCCTATTACAAATAGCAGATACAATACTATTATTGTTTTCTGATATTTACTTAAACGTTCAGTTATTTAAAGCATTGCCCTTTCATTAACTGTTATATTTGTACATTTGGAATGCACATTTCTAAATCAATTATAAATTTGTTTCCAGTAATTACTTATTAGGACTAGGTTTCTGTGGGCATACAAACCATCCCCTCCATTAGCTTTGAAGAAATGACTGTTTGGATTTCTTTCATTTTCCATTATTTTGGAAAAAGCAATTAGTCAAAGGAGAATGGGTTTATAAATATTTTTTGAAGGTCTTTTAAAACTTCTATAGCAAACAATGTAACAAGTAACATAAAATCCAGTACTGTTAGAACAGTGCCAAAAGAAAGCATGCCTACTGCATACCTGTATCCATTCAGATTTATAGTGGCATGTATTAGAAATTTGAACTATTCCCAACGTAAATTCCATTCCTATCTGAAGTGTTCAGAGACATAGATTTAGATTTAGTTTATCTTCCAGAGCCTTAAAGATAAGAATTAAAACATAATTAGAGATACAATCTGTAATTAAGCTTTATCTCTGTTTAGGGAGATGTTGGTGTTCATGGATTTAAAGGAGAAGCTGGACCTAAGGGAGAACAAGTACGTTTCCATTAGATCTCTGGTTGAAGTTGGTGACACGAATAAAGCAAAAATGGGTTAAGTACTTTCTGTAAATAATGTAATAGCATGTCTGTAAAATTTTATTTTAGGGTCCTTCTGGAGCACAAGGAGTGATTGGACCTCGGGGAGAAGAGGGAAAGAGAGGGGCAAGAGGAGATCCTGGATCTGTAGGCTCACCTGGACCTGTTGGTGAGAGAGTAAGTAATTTGTTCTATTCTTTATTTCACACCTGCATCAACATATATTAGTATTGGTCAGATTAAAAAACATATTATGGATTAATGCCAGAATGTCTGTTTTCTCATTATTTCAGGGGACACCTGGAAATCGGGGTTTCCCCGGTCAAGATGGATTACAGGGAGCCAAAGTAGGTCAATGATCATCATTATATAGGATAATCTACTGATTGGGTGAGAATGGATGTCTAAATTTTACTTAATGCATTTTAAGGGTGCACAAGGTGACCGTGGTATACCAGGAATATCTGGACCCAAGGGTTCTACTGGAGATCCTGGCAGGACTGGCGAACCAGGCCTACCAGGCGCAAGGGTAAAACAAACAAAAATATACCCAATTACTTGTTTTTTCTTATGCATAAAATATACTGCTCTTGTTTACCTATTGTTTCTTGTAGGGTTTGACTGGAACTCCTGGTGTTCAAGGTGCTGAAGGAAAGCCAGGACCTGGAGTACGTTTAAGATTTCATAGCCCTTAATTTGCATTAAAGTGTAAATTAAATGTATTTCCAGTTGTTCTCTGGGGAATTATGTTAAAAGCATTACATGTAATATTCCTTGCTATTTTTAATTGTTGTAAGATCAACCAGATATAAGCAATTATTTTCTTAAAACCTCTCCAGAATTTAAACTAAATTACTGACCTCTATGCTTACTGTAGGGGCCAACAGGTGAGGATGGACGTCCAGGCCCTCCAGGGTCTATTGGAACTAAAGGTCCTGAAGGACCAATGGGACTCCCTGGCCCGAAAGGCTTTAATGTAAGTTAACCTTATCCAATATTTCATTCCTGAATTTTGTACTGTTTTGTTGTTCCCTGAAAATCTAATAATGTACTAATTTAGGGAGATCCAGGAAAACCAGGTGAGCAGGGATCCCCAGGTCCTCCAGGGCAGAGAGTGAGTAATGTTACTAATTGCTGTAGCTTTTCCATATTATTCAAACATCAAGCTTACTGATGTAACTATGCTACAAATGTTGTGTAGGGTGCACCTGGGAAGGAAGGAGAGGTTGGTCCAGTTGGTCCCGCTGGTCCCCCAGTAAGTATTGCGCCCTTAAGTATGCATTTTAATATTTGAATTGCACCAAAACTAAAGGCAGCAAAATCAACACTTAATACATTACTCCAATTCTTCAGGGACCATCAGGTGACCGAGGAGAACAGGGTCCTCCTGGAATGCATGGCTTCCAGGTGAGCTATTATTAAAAATTGTTTATAAATAAAGGTTCAGATTTTGATTACGTATTTCTTGCTAAGCCTTTTGCTCAGCATGTGACCCTTCTTTATCACTTTGACTTAGGGACTACCTGGACCAGCAGGGCCAGTAGGAGAGGGAGGGAAACCTGGTGACCAGGCAAGTTTCTATAAAAAACGAAATAATAATAATATTAATAATAATAATAACAAAGTTGTTTGACATAACACCATAATGTTTTTCTCTGTTTAGGGTATTCCTGGTGAGGGCGGCCCCGTTGGACAGATTGGACCAAGAGTAAGTTATGTTTTCTGCTTTCTTACTTACAGCAGACATGCTGTAGAAAATCTGCTTCAGCTCTGCTTCTAGCTTCCTGGGGCTTTTGACCCTGGATCACTCCTGAGCAACACCATGTGTACGAATCGGGATGGAAGTTCACATCTGCTCACATTCCTGGGGGATAAATCAGATTTTAGGGGTTTAGGCAGTTGAACAGGACAAGCAGTTATTGCTGAAAGCTGGTGGAAAAGCAACACTGTTTTATAAACTATTATATAGAATCCTACAACAGAGAAAAACAATGTCTAAAAATGTTTATTTCACTTTCAAAAATTATGGGTAGTCATCAAATGACATTTAAAGAGCCATTTAAAGTGCCACATAGCCTTTGGAGTACCAATTTAACTGTATGGCCATAAAGAAGTATAAACTAATTACATCTTAGTTATAGAGGGTGCAGCCTTAGTTTTCTAGGCTGGTAATTTATTTAGAAACAAACAGATACTTTAACCATATACACATATGTATCTGTGATAGGGAGAGCGTGGGACTCCAGGAGAGAGAGGGGAGCTTGGACCTCTTGGATTACAAGGAGCCAAAGGTATCCCGGGAGCACCTGGGCCAGATGGGCCAAAGGTAAACTTAAAAAGTATTGCAATTTGAAATTAAAATGATCATCAATCATTTTACAAATCCGTTTGCTAATGTATACTAATACATTATGCACAGGGAAATCCTGGACCTACTGGTACTATGGGTGATTTGGGGCCTCCAGGTCTTCAGGGAATGCCAGGAGAAAGAGGAATCTCTGGTCCTCCTGGCCCTAAGGGTGATAGAGTGAGTAAAACAAGAGAACTCAACTGCATGTGTTATGGTCAACTACTATAATTCATGTTTGATTTTAAATTTGCAGGGTTCTGTAGGTGAGAAAGGGGCAGAAGGTACCCCTGGAAATGATGGTGCAAGAGTAAGCAATAATTTATTACATTTTATAGTTACTGAATACGTTTCTTTAGATGATAAGATTATATGATTACACAACCAAGAAGCAAGGACACTTCCATTTGCTTCTAGGAATTTTGAGCTGAGTATAAAGAATGTGGATTGAATATAGATGTGGATGTTGGCACTGTTTGACTTTTGAATGAATGACTATAAAAGAATTTTCAGGAGGCTTGTGTTAGCTTGTCCAACCACACATATAGCGCTTACCACCTCAGGTTATTTGGCTTCTTATAAAGGAATGGTTTTCTAATAAAGCATTGCATGACTCTTACAGGGACTTCCAGGACCACTGGGCCCAGCAGGTCCTCCTGGCCCAAGTGGTGAAAAGGTATACAGATTTGACTTATTTCAACCTTCTGTATCCTATGTAACAGCTATACAGTGTTATGGTCAGTCAGACATTAACATATGCTTTGCACAGGGGGAAGCAGGTCCCAAGGGACCACCTGGACCTCAGGGATCAAGAGCAATGCCTGTGAGATTACAGTTATGCTCTAAATAGTTATAATTATCCTTTTGCAAACGCTATGCATACACATGCAATACTTAATGTTTCAGGGATCTCGTGGTGAGCCTGGACCTACGGGTGCTGTTGGATTTCCTGGACCACCTGTAAGATAATTATGTTTTAATTCTGAAATGATGCGTCAACCAATATTGTTTCCACATACCAAAATGTTACCATGTTAATTCATGAATGGATGATCCAGCACAATAGTTGAAATTTAATTGTTTATATGGTAATTCAATCCAATATTTTATTTGTTTTTACTATTATCATAGATGCTTATGCATTTTATACGTTCACAGATGCTTTTACATTTGTACATTTTAGATTCTCTATTTAATGTAGTCATAATATAACATTTTCTCTAAAATATAAGTTTAAATGTTATTATATTTTATATTTTTTTTATTTTATTAATATTTATTTAGCTATAACTATAAAGATTACTTAAACAGGTCTGTTTTTGCCCCTGAAAGTTTTTTTTTTTCTTATGGCATTTAGGGAGTTTTTCCTTTTCATTGTTGCCTAAGGCTTGAGCCATTAGAAAAAATACATAACTTTGCGTAATCTTGTCCAACAGGGTCCTGATGGTCAACCTGGAGTGAAAGGAGAACCAGGTGAACCTGGACAAAAAGGAGATGCTGGATCTCCTGGACCTCAGGGGTTGGCTGGACCTCCAGGACCGATGGTAAGTGTACAGAAATGTACTAAGAAGATGTACACTCAAGACTCAACCTTGTGTACATGTGATCATGTCTGATTGTGCTTTTTAGGGTAACGTTGGTGTGGGTGGACCAAAGGGTGGTAGAGGAACACAAGGCGCACCTGTGAGTTGCAACCAATAAATATTATTTGGAATTATTTTAAAAATATTATTATATACTTCATATTCCTTTTGCAGCAAATTTGATTACATTTAATCTAATATCTAACTAATACTTTGCTGCAAATTACAAAAAAAAAAAACTTTGTATTTTTTCAGGGCCCAACTGGTTTTCCTGGATCTCCTGGAAAAGTTGGTCCACCAGGTCCAACTGTGAGTATATGAGTAACTGTAAACTATTGTTGGTTGACAAATATATGAATACTGCATTAAGACTGGGTGTAAAATGTTCTGTTTTGTAGGGCCCTGTAGGTCAGCCTGGTCCTATTGGACCTCCTGGAAAAGAGGGCCCATCTGGGCTCCGTGGAGACCATGGCCCACCAGGACGCCAAGGAGAGAGAGGATCTCCTGGACCTGCTGGAAGTCCCGGAGACAAGGGAGATCCTGGGGAGGATGGGCCCACGGTGAGAATTCTAAAGCAATACTTTATTTAATGTTGCTCAGGCTGACTGGTAATACACTGAAGTGTTAATACAAGTGTATCATTTGTTAATGGATTTCACTGGATTGTGTTCACACAAGGTTGATAAAGTAAACTAACTTTTGTCTAGGGTCCTGATGGTCCACCAGGACCTGCTGGAACAGTAGGTCAAAGAGGAATTGTGGGTCTTCCTGGACAGAGAGGAGAGCGTGGAATGGCAGGGTTGCCTGGGCCAGCAGTAAGTCTGTTGTACACAAAAATTAAGAAATCATTTAAACACACAAACACACACACACACTTGCTACATTCTTACTCACTTTAAGTGTATTGACAAATTAAGTACTGGATTGTGTAAAAGTTTTTGGTCACCATTATGTTAGAAACATCAGTGATTTAGCACACACACACACACACACACACACACACACACACACACACACACACACACATATATATATAATAAAATAAAATAATAAATGAATAATTACA